>JAWQUT010000203.1:36975-48523 GCA_033807755.1 Ellobium chinense | reverse complement strand
AGTACTTCCATTGCCTTACCTTTTTTAATTTGAGGAGAGAGGAAGATCATTGCTCAAACATTTTCCTTCCCATTGCTTTACCTTTTTAATTTGGGGAGAGAGGAAGACAATTGCTGAGACAGTTTCCTTTCCATCACTTTACCTTTTTAATTTCAGGAGAGAAGAAGATCATCACCCCAACATTTTTCTTTCAGGGTCACGCCTCTCCTTCTAACGTAGTCCCAATTTCTTATAAGGCTTGTTTTGACCAGATGCTAATATACAAGCCTAATACACTTTAAGACAGACTTTATAAGACATAGTTGTATCTGAAACTTTTAAAAATCGGATGCCTTATCTAGATCATAGGTCTTTTTACATATTCATACTGCATTGGCTGGCACAGCCCGAGGAAAGTGGTATCAAAAAAAAAATATTATTGAATTAATGGTTGTGAAGCAGCGTGGCTGAATGGTTGCGATGTTGGATTCAAGTTATAAAGTCCCAGGTTCGATTCATGACTATGGACGTGCCGTAGGTGCCTTGCACTCGCCTGAATAATGGATACCTCTTTATAGACAGTGAAAGATATAGTCAGAATGCTAGTGATCAGCGCCTATAAATGGCAGCGGCTCTGTATGCTCCCAAAGGAGTTGAGAAAGCCTTAGAGTGACCAGGCCTGCTGGGGTAATAATAGTGTACAGTCGCCCTAGAGGCCATCAGCCTGGATATGAAACTTATAAAAAGGCATCATTATTATATTTGTTATTATTATTAATATTATTATAATGGTTGATTTGACCGACTTTTTGACGCCAGAAATCTATCAACTATAGGCTGTCACTGGATGTGGGAGGTCTTAAGATCCCTGGTCTGCGAGAATGCTGACGACGCACTTGACAAGGTGGACAAGGAGGCTTATATGGTGGAACTCAACACTTTCCAGAACCTTGCTGGGCTCAGGTCCCCCCGCATACTCAACAACCATTGGTAAGCAGTGGGCCGTGGGTATGGGGCCTTGTTAGACAGGTGAGCGACGAGAAGAGAGACCGAAGTTACAAACATTTCAGTAAAATGTATATACATTATATATAGCTATTAAGTAATAAGAAGAAAAAAGAATGAGTGTAAGGACTGAATGAATACTAGTGAATGTGAGTAGTACATATTATTATCGTTATGTAAAATGCATTGAATGTTACAATGCATTGTGAACATGTGTGAAGTTGGTAATCGTAGTGCTTAAATTATGTCCATGTGCTGTCCCGTTGCAGACTGTATTTTGTCCATACACCACGTCTGTGGTCTGGGCATATTCCTAATAAACCCGGTAAACTTGTTAAACTCACCTGTCTGTCGGCTAATACAGTCGGCTCCGCTTAATCGCAAATTCTCGGGATCACGGAAATAGTTGCGATTATGCGGAGGTGTTTTTATGCGGAGCTGGCATTTTCGGCCAGTTGTTACAAAGATGCAGGGGAAGGAGAGGGCGGAGGGAGGGTGGCATTGGAGGGTGGAGTAACCTTTTCCCTCTGAGTTTTCACGGGCTTGGAACCGTCACAGAAATTCTGTGTATCACACCCGTCACGGCGTGGCAGCTGTCACTCAGTCAACCGGTCTACTCTCCGTCGCGCAGTTTCAGCCGTCAGTATAAATATTTATTTATCAGTTGTAATTGTGTCGTCTCTTGTACAAAACCGGAAGAAAAAGCTCGGCAACATGGTGGCAACCATCTATGGTTTCAAATTTGTTAGTAGAACATTTTATCAACGGTCTTGTATTGGAGGAAGATGTGGGCAAGAATCAACGATACTCTGTTAATGAATGAGGCAAAGATACAAATATAGCAAACACTAACAAGTCAGTGTATTGTGTCTTGTCCCTCCCGCATTAGTTGTTGATGCTTTTTTTGGTAAGGAAAAGATGTGGATTCCCATTTTGTGAAATCGCAGGAACCAAAGACGTCTGACTGCAGCACTGGAGAACCATAACTGTATGTATCATTTCATGATGACTGATGAGGAGAGGGCGTAACAACAAACATGAAATAACAGAGACCTTTACTTTTCATGTTCGGATCTCTAACGGAACATTACGACAGAGATAGGCATGCGTATATTATGGTATTTCCTGGCATCACGATCATAATATTACACTTTACGAACTAGAATCAGTTGTGAACTTCACGAGTTCATAGCGTGCAGTCTGGTAGTAACACTAGGAAATACCATATATCGTCACCGTCCCCTAATACTGTCGTAAATGCAAATCTACCAAAAATCAGTTACGACAGTGTTAGGAGACGGTGACGATATTTTATGTGCACGCCTACATCTACCATAGCGATACATAAATAATCCGAACTTGAAAATAAAAACTCTCTATTATTTGGAACTCCGGTAATTTGTGAGAGCGTGCGCTTGCCTTCATGACCGGACATGACCTGACAACTTTTACTAATTAAATTATATTCCCCCACACCCCCCACACCCCCCNCCCCACACCCCCCACCACCACCTTCCCCATTGGTGCCATCAGTTTCTTTGAAGACCAGCCAAGGGAACTTGTGGAGAAGAGAGTGAAGGTCGTGCTAGTGTATCGGAATATCAAGGATTTGGCTGTGTCTTACTATCACCACCACACCCGCTTTAAGGAATACAAGTACCGGGATATCTTTAGTAATTACCTCAGGAGATTTGTGGCTGGCTTAGGTTTGGATTTGTGTTTGTTGCAACGATTGCATTGTTCGCGATGTCGTTATCATCAGTAATGCTATGTCTTTGTCATACATAGTCATCATCATTGTCTTCGTGGTCGTCGTCATTATACTTCTCCTCCTCCTCCTCATCATCATCATCATTATCACCACCACCATCAACATGAAGATGTATAACAGTCTAGTAGATGCAAAGCTTGTAATTTCAGATAAATTTATTTTAGGAAAGTTAACAAGGAATTTATGTCAATAATAAATCTTCGGCGCTATGGTGATACACCCATTAGTTAGAAATCTAATCATCATTTTCATCCTCCTCTTCCTCCTCCTCTTCCTTCTCCTCCTTCTCCTCCTCCTCATCATCATCATTCTTATATGTTAAAATAAAAGCTTAAAACAGAACAAACGTCACCAACACAGAAATAACATGTACTGTACATTGTACATATAATTTGACTACACAATTTTGCTCCATACGGGTTTCTTGATTTAGATGTACTTAATCATTCCTACTGTTATCTTAATTAGCGTTGTCATAATTGCTGCCTGCAGCACAAAAGCAGCAGCAGCAGCAGCAGCAGCAGCAGCAGCAGCAATAGTAACTTTACCATCACCGCCACGACCACTTCCACCACCACCATCACCGACACCACCACCACTACCATCATCACCACCAACAACAACAACTTTTTCGAGGAGTACAATCTACCTTAAATGCGCTTTCATTTTTTTTTTTCTTTTTCAGTTGATAATGGGAGTGTCTTTGAGTACTTACGTGCTTGGGAGGAAGGGATACTCAACACTCCAGGACTTAACATTCATATTCTTAGTTACGAAGACATGAAGGAGGTAGGACAGAAACGGCAGAACAGTTTATAGAAGAAATTTGTCTTCCCGAAGTGGCTATTCGCAGTGACATTGCGGATAGTGCATAGGAGCTATCCGCAGTAACAAACTCTAGGAAGAGGAATCCACCAAATGAATTAGCAAGGATGTTAGTCGTAGGTAGGTGAACTTTTTCTCATTAAATAAAGATCGAAGTATATATCAGATTACAACCAATAATAATAATAATTGCTCACAAAAACCCTGCAATCATTAGTTTGTTTTTGTATTATGCTTGAAAGAAAATACCATGTAATTGATAATGATTTTCTCGTCATCACTGGGTCGACGATGACTTGTCATATGTTTCACACTTACCGACTATGTAACTAACCAATATAAGCTGCTACTTAAAGTTTACAGGTCTCTTTGTTACGCATATTGTTGTTGAGGGCATAAAATAACCAGGGTATTACTCACAGTTTCACTGGGTAAGTGATTGAGTGGTTTTTTTTTTGNTTTTTTTTTTGGGGGGGGGGGGGCATTCATTTCTTCTTCATCACATCTCTTACAACTCACTAGAACAACAAAGTGCACGTGAAGCAGCATTACCTGTAAAAGATTGTACTCTGTCTCCTGTAATAATGACGATTAGTAGTGTATGGCAAATAAGGTCATTGTTTGAAAGTTTAAAATAGATTATTAAGAATAGATCGCATTACTGACAGATCTTTCGACAGTAATTTGACCGGAGAGACATGCATAGAACTTGCTTCCTTGCTAAGGCGCCTGAGAGATTCTGAGTGTCACTGGGATAGTTCCGGAGCGCCACTCTCGATGTCACTGCGGATAGTCCTGAACGTTCTCCACAGCGTCACTGCAAATAGCGCTTCTCTTTGTCTTACAGCCAGTCAAAATGAAGCTTATGTCGCTACACTAACAAAGGAGATATTAACCTCTGAAGGGAATAGGACCATCAGGTATCAAAATTTTATTCACCGCAGACTTCGTGAATACAATAATTTGTATACAGATTAACATTAATTTTATGAACACATGATTTTATGATCAGTAATTGTAGATAAAGCAGAACATTTGTGAGGCATGTTAGATGAATTTTAGAACATAAACGTTTCTCCCTTTACGATTTTTTCAAAATTTTCCTTCAATATATGGGCTGAGCCATCTGTCACGTCAATCAACAATATCTTGTGCTTGAATAATGCTAGTCCAAAAATTGTCTCACGTCTTGAAAGTTCACATATTAAGCTTTCATATCACTCCAGTAGCTTGATGTAGCCAAAAGAACGACTTAAGTCTCATTTTGACTGACTACAAGACATTCAGACATTATAACACTTCATGAGTAAGATTGATATCACATTCTTGAGTAGTTGATCTGGGATATTCTGAGTGTCAGGATGCAATTGGGTTTGAATCCCTTATGCAGCTTTAATGTCAGCCACTTTGGGTTTTAGCCACTCAGTAATTAATTTTACGTCTTTCACATTGGTTTGAATACTGATATGAGTATTGTGACTATGCTATTGAGTAGGATGATAATAGTGACTTATGGGTGGATGCTTAAAGGCGATAATTTCCTTCCATCCATACCTCGACAAAAAGTGGGTGAGCTCATATACTGTAACACATACTCTATGGGACAGAGTGGCATGTAATCTGTTTAACGTTTCTTCCATTGTCTGTATGTATTCAGAATCCATTGCGCGAGCTTCGTCGTCTCAGTGAGTACCTGGGTACGAGAACGGACGAGGAGTTTCTTTTACAAGTGGCCGATGCCACTGACTTCGAGGCCATGCAGAAGAGGAAGGTGAAAGTCACGCAGTACTTGGACGACGAGGGCAGGCCTGTCATGTACAGAAAAGGTAAGGGGAAATAAGCACAGGGGGCTTTAGGGACAATGTGCTTTGACTTAGTTATTGCCCCTAAAAGAGTGAGGCACACCCCCCCCCCNATATTTCTGTCCCGTTTTGAGCAAGTTTGTTTAGTACACACAATATCGGGAACCGCCATTACCACAGTTACTTTGACGCCTCGGTACTAAAAAGACCCAGATCCAGTATCTTCACTTCCGATAGCAGCAGCAGCAGCAGCAGCAGCAGCAGCACCACCACCACTACCACCACCACTAAAGACAGCAGTAATGCCACTATTACCAGCTGCACCCTGCTCGTTTGTTTCAGGGCAAGTAGGAGACTGGAAAAACCATTTTTCAGTCGTTGACAGTGAGTGGATGGATGACCACATAGAAAGAGAGCTGAGCGGATCAAGACTCTTCAAGTTCAAATATGTGCTGAAGTAATGGAGGGCAGTATAGCGCAATTTTGATTTTAGGAGCTTTGACGCCATTTCGATACGTTCCACGTACATTTAGGAGACCACATTTTGGTGACCTATATTGCCCTCACAACAGAATCCAAAGATATCAAAAAGCATTGCAGGATATCAGTGTGGATAGGAATTTAATTTCTACCCGTTTATGATATCAAATCGCACTAGAATTGATGCTTTGCATACTTACAGCATAAAGGCTGATTACTGCGATACCTAAATGTAAGGGGGGCTGGCAAGGCATAAAGTATTCTCCATTATAATGGGGGAGGAATATGAGCCCAGTCTGATAATTTTTCTTTAGCTGTTGTTATACAGACCGGAAAGGGAAATATTTTTCTTTAGCTGTTGTTATACAGACCGGAAAGGGAAATATTTTTCTTTAGCTGTTGTTATACATTATCTATGGAAGTGTGTCGCCAGGGATTTTACCAAATTACTGTGAAGGATCAATTTTGAGAAGATAGGCCGAAAAAAAAATCCGCTGGAAAATTTCATGTTCCGACCGGATATCGAACCCAGAGTCTCTCAGCCTGCAAGGCTAAACGTGCTACCACTACACCACAGGGAGGCTAGAACGTGCTACCACTACACCACAGGGAGGCTAGCTAAACGTGCTACCACTACACCACAGGGACGCTAACTTCACAGCTATTTAAATTTTGGAATCTTTTGCCTGAACATTGGTTCCTAACCTCCACGTGCGAGCTTAGAGATCACCCAGTAAACACTAGGCTTACACGTGAAAGTAGGTGAACAATTTTTAGGTTGTAGGAAGACTGCACCGTCCTACAGACCATTTTAATCATACGATACCATATTATTCCAATAAAACAGTCTTTCAAGTGTCTGTCATAATGATATAACGCCTCTGCTGGCCCCAGACAACCCACGGGGTTACATTATCTAAAGTCCGAATTGTTACAACCACTGCGCGCGTGGCGGCTATAAGCGTACGTCAAATACGTTCTAGCCACATGGCCAAACTGTCTAGCCAGTGCTCTGCGGACGAGTGATAGCATTTTAGTATGAATATTTTAATTCCTCTGTGAACAGCAGATATGCCAAACAAAATCATGCTGAGGCAATAAAAATGCAGAATACATTGTCTGGCTTACACTATCAAACCAGAATCTTAATTAAAAGCTGAATAATACATTGTCAGGTAGAGGTGTCTGGAGCTGCTGGGACGTAAGTGGCGTCAGCTTTTTTGCCACAGGCTTCTGCTGATCGTGGAAGGGGAATAATTTTGGATGCAAGGGCCAAACCCGGTAACTCTAGCACTCCTTATTGCGTCATATTATATACGAGTACGATAACAGAACGATGCTCTTTCTTCGCAAAATTGACTCGGTGGGCACCATAAATAATTTTTGGAAAGAAAAAGTATTGAAAAACGGAAAATTATTTTTGATGTGCGTGTCCTACTTTAAGAATTAAATTGCTGTGAAGTTAGCCTCTCTGTGGTGTAGTGGTAGCACGTTCTGACTTGCAGGCTGAGAAACCCTGCGTTCGATTCCCAATAGGGACAGAAAATTTACTTGTGTTAGTTTCTTTCGGTCTTTCTTCTCAAAATTGATCCTTTAGTAAAATCCCTGGTGACGAAATTCCCTAAGATATTGTGTAACATCCAAAAACTGATCAGACTGGGCCAACATTCCTTCTTCCTAACGATAAGAGAAGAATACTCTGCCTTTCTACCAGGTTACATAAAATGTTTGTGTCGGTCCACTCTTATGCTCAAATGACACTAACAGTATTCGTGAGCTCTTCAGCCACCTTTCATCAGGTCCATTCATCAGGAGGTACCAAAGTTCATTAGCCATCAGTTTAGCCTACTTACTGGTGTCGCGTGCCATGCCAGAGCCCTTTGAGCACTAACAATGGACGTAATTTTTCCCCTCTAAAACATCGTTGCTCAATCGAATAAAGTGCTAAGGTGAAGCTGAATCCCCAGCAATATGTATTTTGTCGGTGCTTTGTGGGAGAAATTCTTTCTCGTCCTGACAAAACTGATTGCCTATTCCTCGAACTAGCAGGATTCGCATAGAGCTAGAGAACAGGGATTGTTTTGTTGCAAAAAATCACTAGACTCTTTTATTCTATACCAAACTTGTTTTCAGTTTTGTTAATGTCAATTATTTCCTTGCAAGCAGCGGAGAAAGAACACATGGCACCAGGACACATTTGGCAGTAATGACACGACAGCCTTAGTGTTAATTATTGGTCATCTTTGCAAAATGTTTTCTGTGTAATATTAAAGGTATGTAGACCGTTAGTTATGACTGCAACATTCTGTTTTCTTTTGCCTTGCAAATAACTAGCCTCGTCGATCTCGAATGCTGTTTCGTGTGTTGTGTTTTTTATTCTCTCTCTCTCTCTCTCTCTCTTTTTTCTCTCTCATGTCCTGTAGATCTTAGATCTACATTATATTACACTCGTACTCAAAAGAAAAAGCTACACACCTGGTAAGTGGTTTATCCACTGTCCATATTGACGAATTATCTCATTGTAATGACTATCTGTAATTTTCCCTCTTACCCTGCTTTGGCGCTCATCTCACTATCCCATCTTCTGTTCTGAGTAAAGCTGAATCCGCCTGTGATTCTTTGTATCTACCGCTCTGATTAGCCAACAGCCTACTTGGATCACATTCTGTCTTAGTAACGAGACGTATCGCCACGTTCATTTCCACATTTACCTTAGTCACATTTTGAGGTTTTGAGAAATCTAACACCAGAGCTCAGAAGTTCGTTGCCCAAGGCAAAAACAGTGAGGAAGAAGTTACTTATCTTTAAAAATTGAGAATACAACATTAAAGTAAAACTTTGCTTTTTTGTTAATAGTTAAAACGATGAACGGGAGAGCACAGAAATAGAGCAATCAAATCATCTCCCTCATCAAAAAAGGATAAAAAAAAAAAAAAAGAAATTAAGGCAAATGTTGAATCCGAATGAGCATGACGTTAAGTCTAGAAGAGCCACCAATACCCTGTATCTCTCCTCCCCTCCTCCTTTCTGCCGTACTAAAAATGTTTCTCGCTCGTCCTCTTTCGACTGAACTACAGCCTACATTGATCACATTCTGAACTGCAAAGTAATCAAATACTTAATGTCTGGACTAGCCACTTACACTCTGTATCCCCCTCCATTGTCCCTTCCTCACTAAATTAATACTTTCTCGTATGCTTTTCCCCCTTCCTTCCCATAGTTCTTTCCTGAGCCTTCCAGATTTGCCTCTGACCACCTGTACATCTCCCTCATACTGTGCCTAAGTAAACCATAATCTGATCTACCACCAGGCACCTCCGCACGCTCCCGCACTGCACTCCAAGCAGGATGTAAATAATGATTGAGTTTTAACGATGTTGTTTGTATACTTTATTTCATTTCCAAGACACCCACTGGCGTGGAGGCAAATATTAGAGATGGGGAAAACTAGAAACAGAACCCAAAGGAGCTTAGACGTTTCGTCGGTTAGCTGTAGAAAGCCTACCAGTCTATCTTTAAATATCGTGTTGCACGAAGTGCTATCTTTGTTAACTGTGAACATATTTATAATACAATTTCATCCCGAAAGTTCAAGTATTGAATAGACATATGTGTGGTTTTACTTCACCTTGATGATTTTGTTCGCCTAGGGCTAGTTGAGAGCAAATTTTAAACAGTAGGAGCCAAAATGCAAATATTTACCTAGTAATATGAGAAAAATAGTGGCCCAAATGCTATTATTGTAGTGGAACTTTAGATTCCGTGCAGTGTAGAGTATGGAAAATGAAGTAATATGGATATTTTTGAGAAAGGTTGGAGGAGGGGGGGGGGAGGGTACACAAGAATACTTTTGCAACCAGTGAAAATATAGCTAGGTACGCCTTTGTAATAAATCACACCCAAGCATTCTGGCACAGTCAACGAGTTTGTTGGTCGTGAGGCATGGAGTGAGGCTCTGGATTATTGACAGGCAAGTACTTTTGACTTCGCATGTTACACTGAGAGTCAGCTGTAAGCCAGTGAAGCGTGCTGGGAAAAAAATTGCCAATAAACGGTGGCATGATTCTGCGCGTTGTTTGTTTCCGACCTTTATAAATGTTTCACCATTACGATTAAGCGAAGATTGTCACGTATTCATAACTTCGGGTATTATATTGACAGTCTACTGTAAGCCAACGAGGGATGTTGGACAAAAAAAAAAGTTGCCAATAAGCGGAGAACACGATTCTGCAGCACTGTTTATTTTCGTCGTTTATAAATGTTTCACTATTACGATTAAGAGAATATTGTCAAGTTTTCTCAACTTCGGATATTATTTTGACAGTCGACTGTAAGCCAGTGAAACGTGCTGACAAAAAATGCTAATAAACGGATGGCACGATTCTGCCACGCTGATCGTTTCCGACGTCTATAGATATTTTATAAAAAAAACCCAACTATTGCGATTAAGCGAATTTTGTGATAAAGCGGACTGCGAATATACGGTCTACTGTATATCGACTACAAGCCTTAAACACAAAGGCTCTCCACCGTCGCGTCGGCTAAATAACCCATAGACTGCCTTATCTCTGGCCTTGCTAGCACTATAGGGGGCAAGTGGCGAATATCATTTTGGGACTGTTTGTCCTGTGTCTTTTTACAGCGTGCGGTACTGCAGTGTGCTACGTTATTGTTATAGCTTAAGGTAAATAACTGAGTCATGCTGAGTAGAAATTCCACTGAGCTTTTTTATTTTCAAGTTCGGATCTCCATTCTCGTACGCACCCTTGTGGCAGAGGCATATTTGTGCATAAGACATTTTCCTGATGTTATGGTTGTAATGGGATTAAAACCTTTTTTTCCTCTATGGGCCAATGTTAACATTTTGAGCTGCCCTCTGAACCCAAAGTTTTAGCTTTCACTCAGACCCATACCAGATTTAAGATTGACCCAACCCTAGCAAGCCCATTAAAATTTTGAGCTTGGTTGCTATTTGTAAACAGACCCTACCTTTTTCACTGGTCAGAGCCAAACCCCTCCTCTTCCGCTTAAGCACACCCTTGAACTGGCAGTTCCAGCCCAGGACTAAATAGTGCCTGGCAAAATAAAGAAAAATGGACGTTAGTTTCCCATTAAATCAAAATTTGTCCCCCTGGAGCCCATATCACTGGAAGCAGAGCATGCCAAGTGAGAGAAAAGGGGAAATGAAATATAACCCCTAAGTTGTAGGACCCAATGGTGAAAATACAATTACAGGCCTGTAACCTTATGATCATATTGCCGATTTCGAAGTAGACATTTAGACGTTTAGAAATTCGCATCTGATTCGAGTTTGCACCGCGGAATATGACTGTAACTTACACCAGGAAATGTCATATTATTTTACTCTTGCCTGTCCCATAATAGTCCGTATGAGAATTGAACTTTAAAATGAAAGCTCTGCATTCTCTGATAACAGTGCCGCACCAGTTTTACCGAGGAGAAGCTCAGATCTAAAGTATGTAAGACTTTGCTAAAAAGTGGCTGGTTTTGTGCATAAGATGATGACAGTGGCTAGTTTTGTTCATAACAGGATAACAAATGTATGTACAATCCTATCTAGTCCTTAGTACAAAATGGGCCTTTTATTTACATTCACGTTCAAGTTTCGTCAACATGGTATTGTTTCACTTTACAGATTGTCATAAAAGAACTTTCTGCCGTGCTT
>JAWQUT010000203.1:26975-31975 GCA_033807755.1 Ellobium chinense | reverse complement strand
TATATGCTTGTTAGCTCCTTTTTTCGTCTCTTATATAGTACAACAAGTGTTACCACTCCAGAAGTTCCTCGGAAGTAACCTGGCCTGCCTATATCATTATCATAAAGTAAAAAGCCCAATCTGTAGATTTCTGCAGACTTTTTGCAGAGTTATTTTTATTTCTCTACGTTTATTCTCTGAGGGAAAAGTTCCGCAGTACCATGTCATACTTTTTTTTGTCTGTTATGGTGGAGGAAGAATGGCTTTGCTAACTTTGAACTGGTTTTCTAATATATTTCAGCATTTGCATGTAGCTTTAGAAGCATATTGTCTAAAAGCTATTATTGAAGCACGTGTATTGTAATACGTTGGTATAATATAATATCTGTGATTTGTTTTTCAGTTCCTCCTGTTTCCCGAGGGAACAGACATGTGCAAGACTGGCATGAAACGAAGTGACGAATATGCAGAGAAAATGGGGCTTCCAAAGTATCAGTACGTTCTTCATCCACGTTCCAGGGGCTTTGTGCACTTCGTGAACGAAATGAAAAAAGGTATTTTAACAAAGTCTATAATTTGAACTTCTACATGAGAATTTTCCGCTAACGCTAACCCTCGCTCACTCATTTAGAGCCACAAACATCTTCATTCCTGGGGGCGAATTGGTCAGCGAGAATATACGGAGAAGTTTGAGAAGATCACTGGGGACTTTTCAAGAAAAATTGTGATAAAATGCTGTCCAGTACTTGAGAACAGCGTTTTTTAGAGGTAAAGACACCATTTCCTCTGTCATGCAGGTATACCAAGGGGAAGCATTTCCGGTGCATAAAAATAAGAGCCCGTAAAGAGAGTAATTTGCTCTACTTTGTATTGTGCTTTCAGCAGACAACATCCTGCATTGTAGGGTACCCGGATAAAAGTGTAACTAATGAAAAGAACCAGGAAAGCAGCAGTGTGAGGGTGGAAACTGGAAAGACAGTGCTCGCCGTCAGCCTGTTTTTAGAGTGATATAGACGAACTGTTCTTTCCTTGAAAGATGTATGTAATAATTATGAGGTCTACTATTCATTAAAACTATGATCTGTTAACGTAGGTTTGGTTTTGTGTTAACCCAACGAGATGCTGAGCTCAGTCAGATGTTTGTTGGTTCTAAAGTAGAGTCACCTAGTCTAAAAGATGAAATGCACAACTAGCGCCGCACCCCCAGAAAGCCACATCAACGCCTACATAAATCAGGAAGTACATGAACACCGCTTCCGGAAGACAGTTAAATTCAAAATGGCGAACAAGACACGTACGGAGAAATCTTATCACCTTTTGTGATCATATATATTTTGCTTTAAACTAACCATATCCGACTTCAGTTAAAAAAACAACAACAAAACACCAATGATGTGCACACGTCTTTACAACTGGAATATACATCTAAATCGGCCCTTTTCGCGACTGAATTATTTCCAGATAGATTAATCATGCCGTGGTTGAACAAACGTAATTTTGAATCTGTTGTAACTCTCAGTCAGAGCCGTCTGGCCTTTCTTAAATTCTTTGTCACTTCCAGTGGCATATAAACTAAACTGGGCTTGACCCACATCGTTCTTACTGCATCTTCACAAGAAGCTGAATTTGAACATGTTACGAATGTTCCCATCATGTTTGCCTCTGTAACACTGGCAGGGGATGATCCAGCCAAAAAATATCAAGCAGCTTCTCACCTTACTGACCCTTCCCTGAATATTGGATAAACAATATGCAGCATTAGATTTCACAAGACTTAACACTGGACTCCCCCCCCCTCCGCCTCCTCCCTCCTCCCTCCCAACCGCTCCGCTCCACCATATCTCATAATATTTGTACATAATTATCGTTACGGTCATTCCACAATTAATTGCTTTAGTAATTTTTAAAGATTTTGAGAAATTTAGCGCTCTCAGCCTTTTGCTCCTGAGCAAAACAGTGAGTCAGATGTGGGTTAGCCTGTAAAACTGGGATAATGAGTCACAGCTCTGCTTTGTTTCATTTGGAAAGAGAAGATAAATGGAAGATCATAGTAATATAACCAGTTCAAACCATTTAAAAAAATGATTTTAGCATCTGTGGAATGGGCATTACTATAATATGTCAAAGAAATTAGCAACGGAATGAACAGCTTCTTAGACCTACTGACAACTGTGGGGTAAAATTTAGAGGGAGTTTTTAGAGCACTAATTCTAAAAAAAAAAAAAAATTCAGGTGGGGAGGGTTCTCGAGCACCCAGTGACCCCCTTTCTCACTCCCTTCCTCTCCCCACTCCCCCCTGCCTCGGGATTCACCAGTTGTATTCATCTCCCAGCTTTCCAATATTTCAGGTGAAATCCTTGACTCCATCCTAGACGTGACTGTGGCTTATCCAAATAACATCATCCAGAGGGAGACAGAGTTCCTGAAAGGAAACGTGCCTCAGGAGATTCACTTCTATGTAGAAGACCATCCCATTGACACCATTCCCACCACGGATGCCGAGTTGGAAGAGTGGCTGAGAAAACTGTGGAGTGAGAAGGAGGAACGCCTGCGAAGATTTTACGCAGACAAGTCCTTTGAACAGTGCAAGATGGATACGGCAAAGTCGGTCAGTGACGGGGTACTCAAGCGACAACTTTATGAAGTCATTCTATTTTGGGCAGTGTTTCTGAGTGCTGTGTTCATCGGTTTGATGGTGTCTCAAGCATTTCGATGGTACTTTCTGATAGCGTGTGCTGTACATGTTTTAATAGGCATTCGGCACGGTGGGGTAGACTATGTTATGTACACAGCAGTGAAACACCATCAGTGATAGTAAGAGATGTAAGTATATAAGTTTCACATTATACTCTGACCTGTGTATACATGTGCGTATTTAAATTGGTTAGCTTCTATGCATATGCATGTGTTTGTTTGTGTGTATGCGTGTGTGTGTTTGTATGTATGCGTGTGTGTGTTTGTATGTATGTGTATGTATGTGTGTGTTTTTGTGTGCACTGGTGTTTGCTTGTGTATTTGTGTGTATGTGTGTGTATGTGTGTATTCTTGTGTGTGTGTGTGTGTGTGTGTGTGTGTGTGTGTGTGTGTGTGTGTGTTTGTTTGTTTGTTTGCTTGTTTGTGTGTGTGTCCGTGAATGAATGCGTGTTTGCAATGTGTGTGCCCGTATTTGTTAGTTCTATCTGTGATAATTTATTGTACTGAAATACAGAGGAGTTGAATTGCAATATATACAGCAGCTGTGAAACTCAGCAGTGATATGATTATGCACTATAAATGCCTGTAGACGCACCCATGAATATGTATGTCCGCCCGCCCCATCTCCCCACTAAACCGTCCACAGGATACCCTTCCTTATCCTTTTTCCTTATCCCGTTCTTCTTCTTTCTTCTTTGGTTTATCCCCCCCCCCCCNNNTCCAAATCTCCCCAACCCTCTCCAGTCCTCGACCCTTGCCTTTCCCGGCATTGCATGGGATGCTGGCGTGCGTGTGGATTTTTAAGTGTGCCTTATGTGTAGATGCCCTTGCTTGTGTAGCTCAAAGTTCGCGTGAACATGAATGAATTTAAATACGATTTTGCTCAGATCTGTCATAAAATTTTTTTTTGAAAACTACTCGTATATAATGGATTTATTTTTAAAAATTGGTCAACGTTTCGTGACTGAACATTTTATCAAGACTGACAATTGAACTAAGAGACGTGCAAAGAAATGTAAGTGGAGAGGAGTCTGTGATACGATTCAGATGTATTCCATATTTTAGTTTTATGCACAAACACCTTCTAAAGTTTGTACATGATATAATAAAATTTGTTGGCATGATTAAAGCACATAATTTTGATTTTTATGAGTTCATCCACTTTTTTGTTGCTGTTAAGTGAATGTTCTAAAGATATGGGCGTGGCACTATCAAAGCAAAATGAAAGGACGAGTCACTGGTGCATATTATGGATGCATTTGCGTATTAAGCCTCATTGGTGGGATGGAGACATTACTCGTAGATGAGGCAGACAAAGTAAAGTCACCGAAAGACCGCCAGATACCCACAGACATATCAATCGATAAGACTATGCTATGGACCTCAGACTGCAAGAATTTGCAACCACACGTAGGTCAGATCAAAAGAAACGGCTAAAGGATGGGATAGGAGGTAATACACGCACAAAATATAATAATATGCATGTCGACTGAGTTGGAGGTTTGAGGGCAGTGGTATGTATTTTATGTGGGACGGTGAGAAATGACTGAGTTGAACCAGTGCCGGGGAATTCCTGGAGTGGTGTCCCTTACTGTGCTGAACAACGAGATGAAGAAGGGAGTAAGCATATAAACCTCAAAATCGACAGCCCCAGAGAGGGCGACGTCCTTTTCTGGTGAATATCGCTTGAAGGTTCAGCAAACTGTTGTCAAGAGAGCCAATTCCTTTCTTCGCCTCACCAAGAACTGCACTTTGTTCAGCCTGTGTGGGATCACCTACTGCTACCGGAGTTCACTGGCACGTGGAAGAAGTCACCACGCCTCGTCTGCGCCCTCCCTGCCTTTCCACCGGTCTGCATTTACGACTAACTTTTTTTCCCTGTCAGGAGCCAAGGGAACAGTGCAGTGGTCTGTCTTAATGCATTTGTTGCTCCCCTAAACAGTGTATATTAAATTACAGCAATATTGATTGGTATCAGAGGTTGGAAGTAGATGACCCCTATTCTCTCAAAGCAGCCTGAGGTTCCAACTGGGTCTTCATGGGAGGAGGTTCAAACAACAAGGCAGAGCTCGGAAGTTTATTTGTCAAGGTGCTCTCAAACCCATCCATTTTTAAGAAGTTTGATAGTCACCAAAGGCACCAGTTTTAACTTACCAGCGTTATGTAATGAAATTATTTAGGCTTTTGTAACCAGGATACACAACCAACGGCGACCAGCACCATCAAAGTTTACCCAGAATGCAAGGATGTCGGTTCTGCAAAACCAATAAAACAAGTACTGTTGAGCTAAAATTGAACTACAGACATGTCCGCCATAGGCCTGCATG
>JAWQUT010000203.1:8079-15665 GCA_033807755.1 Ellobium chinense | reverse complement strand
GAACCTAAATAGGCTTATCTCAGAGTATAAAACAGAAGAAGAATCTTAAAACAAAAAGCACATTGCTCGGAAATAGATAAGGTATACAGACACCGTAATATCTAAAGCTTGCAGAAGATTACATTTTACTATCAGAGTCAATAGCAGCAGAGTATAATAATCGTAAAAATAATCGTATAACATAAAACCACACAGCAGAAGTGATGAAATTCAGTCTTGAATTTGTATAAAAAATAATTGCTGCAGGCAGTGTTTCCCATTGGCTTCAGCGGATTTCATTTGTTTGGGTCTGTGAGCTACAAAAGAAGGCTACCCTTTAAACCCCTTTACATCTAAATTAAAATCGTGAAAAATCTAAATAAAAGACTCCAACTGTAAGCAATATAAAATTCGAGCACAGTGGTGGCACCAGACCTGCGGACTAGCCATGGCCATCTCGGAATATTCCTGTTGTTCGAGGTGAAGTTTTTATTAAATGGCTCAAAGAGGCTTTTACAATTTGGCTCCTGCAACCTCAGTTTTGAAAATTGACCATTGTGACGGGGTTTTCTGAACTGCCACACAAATGACGTGCCCAGTGCCAGTGTGTTAGACGCCCATCCTGCAAGCTTTTGTTAAATATGTGTTTTTGGTTCTTCAGTTGTGACATAAACATAACACTTAGATAGTTAAAATTTGAAGCATTAGTAGCCAATATCCTCTGTTGAGGTGTGCCAAATATCAAATGTACAATATCTGAATAACTATGCGGATAGATATTTCATTATCATTACAACATTAATTCAATATCAATACTGTGACGTTTGTGCAAATGTGCTAATGATGAATTATTTTTGCTTTCTGTCTCCTCTCCCTCTCTGTCTTTCTCTCTCTACATCTTTCTAGTTCTCACCATCTATGTTGCTCTTTTAGTATCAGTTTAACCGCTGTTAGGGTAGCATGTTCCATGGAACTGCTTTTATGACTACTGTAGCATATTATTAGCATTTTTCACGGTGGCCTGCAGTTTAAACGTACGCAATAAGGGTCGTTTCTTTCATTCCTACCCCCCCTAACCACCTCTTCAAACCACTCTGATTTCTTATCTGGGAAGACTCTGAAAATAAATGACAACAAATTCAATAATAAGTATTGGTCAAATCGAGGGCAGAAAATCTTTGTAATAGCAAGACACGGGGCCCAGTTCCAAACATTTTTAGAAGTGTGGACAAGCGGGCTAAACACGATCCTCTGCATATATATAATTTTATAGCTCTCATTTTTTAAAAATTTGCCACTATTATCTAGTGCTGTATGTGTACCTGAAAGGGTATAAAAAGGTTAGCGTTTGCAAGCTGGGCCAGTTTGTAACTTTCAATCCAAGATAAGAATTTTGACTTGCCTTCTCTGGCCTGTTGTGTGGAGACTGTTTCTCAACGATGAGGGCCTTCATCATCTTCGTTACACTGGGTGTCCTGCTCACTGCTGTCACAGCGAATGGTGAGTACTTAGAAATCACAATTTGGTGTCGCCAGTGTAAGAGGTTTGGTACAAAATAACCATACCTAGCATTTAAAATCATGACGAAGAAGGCTTTTTTTGACCAGCAAAAAAAAAAAAAATCACAAAAACCTTCTCCTCATCAGACACTCGCACGCTGATCTGAATATGATGTGATTGCACTGCGTCATTGTATAGTTTTAATGTCACTTGAATAATTCAAATATAAGCCTTTTGTTATGCTAAGGAAGGGGTATGGCTTTCCATTATGTCAAATTGCAGGAACCAAACAAAAGTAACTTAGTCTACTATCAGCCCACTGGCTACGCTAAGATGCTTTTGCTGAATGACTAGCATAGAAAGTTAGTCCACCCGTGAATTCCTTCAGGGAAAGAGAAGGACTTGAGCTCTGGCTAGTCCAAGGGCAGCTCAGCCCCAAATGTTAAAATCATTGAAAGACCGCAAAGTTTGTTTGTCAAAGTTTGTGGGTTGGTCTAGCGCATCGTAACTCTGCACATTATGTTATTCACTGTAAACAGAACTACACATCATTTTCTTTCTATTATCTTCAGTTTAGAGTGAGGTCGTCGAGAGTGANAGAGGGGGGGGGGGAGCGGGGCTGCTTAACCCCATTAACCCTCAATGACGCACCGTTACTCAAAGGAAAGTTGCATAGTCGTACAGAACATGTTAACTAATGAAGTCCCCTATCATTCCAACAAAACAGTCTTTAAAATATATGTCAACACGATATAATGCTTCTGCCTGCCCCAGATAACCTATAGGGTTACATTATGCAAAGTCCGAATTCTTACACATTTTGCGCGCACAGCGGCCATGAGCTTACATCATATACGTTCCAGCCACACGGCCAAGCTGTCTAGTCAATACTCTGCAGACGGGTGAAAACACGATGGTATGAATCCTTTAATTCGGTTGTAAGCGGCAGATGTGTGAAACAAAATCATGCTGAGGTAATAAAAAGTGCTGAATACTTTATCTGGCTTACATGGTCAAACTTTACTTTTGAATTTGGATGACCAAAACCTTACCTGAAAACTGAATAATACATTGTCAGATAGAGGTGTCTGTAGTTGCTGGAACTTTAATGACGTCATCATTTTTGCCACAATCCCCTGCTGTTCGGGAAGGAGAATAACTCTAGATGCTAGGGCAAATCGCGGTCACCTCAGGTCTCTTTATTGCGTCACATTACACACGCATACGGTCACAGAACGATGCTCTTTATTTAAAAAAACTAAATTAGCCCGACGGGCACCATAGATAATTTTGAGAGAGAAAAAGTACTAGCAAACACAAAATTATTTTTGACATGCATCATGTCCACCTTGAAGCGAAATTCTTGGAGGATAAGGCGCGAGACGTGAACAATATCTTGTGTCTACAATGATAGAAAATGTGTAGGTTTCAATGAACCTAATAACAGTCATTTTTTTTTCACAGTGCCAGACTGTAACGACGAAGCAAATGTAGGACAGTCGTTTCCTGCTGAAGACAAATGTGCATGGTGCACGTGTGATGCGGTAGGCACTTTCAGTTGTGTTGGGTAAGGAAACCTCTCTTCCTTTACTTTATCGAATCATGTATCCAGATCTTTTCTTGCCAAACAAAACAACATAGATGACATAAACATGTACAGAAAACTTCCCACACACGTGCGTGGCCTCAGTTATTGTAGTTTAATAATATATAATCAATTAATTAACACTCACTGAAAAGAAAGTGGATTCTTCGTCATTGACAGAGTGGTCTCGCATTGAGCAATGCTGATGAATTTCGGGTCTTTGGAACCTATTTTTTTTTTTCTTCTTTTATCCTTATTAACATTTTGTGTTATACACTACAAATACCACTGTGATGTCGGGAAATTTCTCCAATGATGAAAGGGAGGTCAACTCCCGAACTTTTTCACAAATCTGTTTCAAAAAAGGTCACCTCAAATTATGATTTGGTTACCAAGTTTTCGTTAGGCTGATTTTGACTGCGTGCTAATACATGGGCATATACACTTTATTTTTACAACTAGAAGGATCAAATTGTACCTGAAACTTTAAAATTGGATGCTTTATGTAGATTACAGGTACTTTTACATATTTTTACACCCTGACACTGGCAGGGCCCCAAAATATACGGATTTTATATGAGAGCGAATTAACTGTGCTGTACACAATGAGTGATTTGACCTTCTAATAGGTGCCAAAAATCTGAACTCGATGTGATTTCTGGATGTTTCGTGGCTGACTGAATGTGCAGTCCAGTTCTAGAGTGGTGGTGACTTGGTGCATGTTGACCAGCCGTACTGTTGGCAGGCGGTTGCCTGCTATGAAGATCTCATCATCATCAGCATGAACATCCCTATCAGCATTTTCAAAAGAGAAGAAACTCTCATACTATTTAATTCAATTATATATTTATAATTATACATCATCATCATCACCACCACCATCATCATCATCATTATTATCATCATCTTAGGATTAAAAGGGAAGCAAGTTAAGGAGGTAAAACAGAGCCCCAGACATCGCCCAAGGTCTCTTTTCTGGATCATTTCCCTTCCCAAACCCTATCTGTAACACTTATCCAAGTAAACCTTAAGAAGTATATACACTTTTTTTTGTCCACGTGCCATAGTTGTCGTCTGGATTACACTTAAATAAACCTATTGAAGTTATCAAATATAACAGAGCTATAGAATGTTGGTCTGTGTTTTCAGGGTTATGATGAAAACTTACTGGAACTAATCTAGCACGAGACTGTTGAAAAACTAGTGGAGCATTGAATATAAAGATGTATTTCACTCGGTCATACCTAACTTTTTTTTTAATGTTCTCCCTTTTCATTAACAGATGCCCATGGGGAACTTTCACAGAGGACTCTGGATGTCGCTATGTGGAGGGTGACCCTGACCAACCATATCCTGCTTGTTGTACGCTGATAGTTTGTCCTAATGATGACAAATAAATGTTGTCTCAGTTTTGCCTTGGCTTGACAGACTGCAAAAGGACCACAGTTTAGCGATGCATTTACAAGTCAATCTATAAGCTAAATTTAATTTAAAGAATCTTTTTTCCAGGAATAAAACTAATAAAGCGCAGAGAATTTCGANGGGGAGGGAAGGTGAGTGCTGCCGTGAATGCACATAACGTTTCGGTGAATACCTCTTGATGTCCGAGGATAAAATGTCGTCCACTCTCCATTTCTTCCCTCTCCCTCCCTCTATTTACTCTCTCTCTCTCTCTCTAGATCTCTGTCTCTCTCTCTCTGTCTCATCTTTTCTCTCCAAATCGCTTCCCCAGCTAAGAAGATTATAAGTTTTTGCATAGGCTGTTTGTTTGGTTACGATGCATACGCTATGGAGAAAATCATGTTTTTTGTTATCAAGGACAGTATCCCGAGTCTTTCTTGAGACAGTATCCAAAGTCCATTATCGGACAATATCAAAAGTCCATCCGGAACTGTTATGGGTACTAGTTACCAACATATCGCCATGCATTGCTGGTTAGTTTAAAGTGTAAGGTAAACACTGAGTATTAAGTCTTGGCATACCCAGATGAATGTAACATTTCTCGTGACAATGCAAATTGAAAACATGAATTAAGCGATCAAAACCCAGTCTCTAGCACACTCTTTTTCTCCTACTTTAATTCTCTGCTCCCTCTCTTGCTCTACTTTCTGTGCGATGAAAAACAAAACTGCATAGCAATCTGTTAATTCTTGATTGTGATGAAAGTAATGATTAACATAAAAGAAAGGAAACACCAACGAAGATAAAGTTAGTTTTTGGCTAAACCACACAAATGTTGTATTAAGTCAAAGTCAGTGAAGAAATGTAAGAACATGAGTTACATGACCAGTTGCAAAACCCACAGCACAGATACATCAATAGTAGGAAAGCAAATCCAACCAACTAACCAATCTACCCACCACGGAAGGAAGGAAGGAAGGAAGGGAAGGAAGGAAGGAAGGAAGGAAGGAAGGAAGGAAGGAAGGAAGGAGGCAAGGAAGGAAGGAAGGTAGGAAGGAAGAAAAGAGGGAAGGAAGGAAGGAAGGAAGCAAGCCAGCAAACAGGCTAGGGAGCAAGTAAGCAAGCAACTGACAAACCGAGCGGCCGACCAGCCAGCAAGCAAGGCAGCCAGTCAACTAAGCAACCTAGCAACGGACCAAGCAACTAACCCAGCAAACAACCAAGCAAGAAAGCAAACAAGCAAACTACTAACGAACCAATCAATCAACCAACGAATCAACCAACCAACCAACCAACCAACCAACCAACCAACCAACCAACCAACCAACCAACCAACTACCCAACCAACCAACCAACCAACCGACCGACCGACCGACCGACCGACCGACCAACCAACAGATGGAACGACCGACTGACTGACCGACCGACGGACCGACCGACTGACCAACCGACCAAGCCAACCACAAATAAAAAAAACCAAGAAACAAGCAAAACAATCTAGAAATGAACGCATGAAGAATGAAATATAAAACCAATTAAACATAAAATAAATAGTAGACTGTATTAATTTTAATGCCTAAAAGATACTAAGAAGGCATGAAGCATCTTCAGAATGTGTGGTCTCTCTCAAAGTTCTTCCACTTCTGGTAAAAATGTATTAAGACTTATTAGACTATTCCAAAGATTTCTTGACAGAATATCTATACATGCAGCACTTTCTGTGTTGATTTATAAGTGTGGTGCAGATATCAAGATTTGAATCTACTAGTCTAGTTGAACAAAGTATCCAAATCTTGTTTTATCAGGTCAAATATTTTCTCCATCTTTCCATTTTGAAAGCAAAGCATCTACACAGTGAACAAAAAGTGTTTTTTCCTGAGCGAGGATGGCAGAGGTAAATGGCAAACTTGACACATTATGACATCACTCCTTACCTAACTGTCTGTTTACTTTAACTTCTTTCTTTCTTGCGACATGAAGGTGGACCAAAAGGAGGACAGACTAGACTATTCATCCAGAGTCAGGCTTGCAATTTAGACTAGTCTGTCTGTAGCGAGCAAGCGTCGATCAGTATAGGCGTGTAGTGAAGAGGCAATGAATACAATAGCTTCTTCTTAGAAACGCCACTGACGTTGCTACTTTGATACACAAACCAAGTCTGCTGTGTAACCAGCAAATAATTCACTATGCACAGACCATAACAGCCAACCCTCTCCTCTCTCGTTCTCTCGTGCCTTTTATACTAATTTCAGTAGAAATTCTGGAATAAACGACGTCATCATCATAATATGATGCGCCCAAACAAACATGCTAGTCTAGAAGTTGCGAACAGCAACTTCTAGACTAATTAGAACGAAAACATGGCGATAGCGGCCCCACCCGAACCTTCGGGAAGGTTAATACTGCGTTTACTCAAAGTACTATACGGTCGAGCTTTGATCTAATACATACACACGGCAGCTAGACAGCCTCAATACCAGTGGGCGGGACGGGAGCACGGCTGCCCTAGTTAAAAGAGAGGAAAAAAACCAACTGATCCCAACAAGGTCAGCCACTACTGCAACATTCTCGAATCATGAAGGACCGAAGCCACGGTCCAGGACAGTATAGGCATAGCAAAGGAAAGGGGGGGGGGGCACTAGCCCAAACAAACAACAAGCATCACAAATGTTACACTATCAGATTTGATCTCAAGCACACATTCTTACCTTTTACTCGATTCAGCTACTCACAGATTTTATACTCTACTCCTATTGACTATGATAGTCCAATAATTTTTTAACTAATTAGACTCGAACAAACTTGAATTATTAGTTAAAAGCCTTAATGAAATCTTCAAGTACAACACAGTTTTATCACATTCTGTATACCAAAACCGCTGTCGTGTTGGCTTTATTTAATTCATGTAGGCTCAGGCAAGATGGCCTCACCAGTTTGTCGATGTACCCAGACATCTTTTTGTGCAAGCTATAAATCGCATCAGAGGCTTAACGATTATGCGCTCTCCCACTGGTAGATATTTTGCCTGCATGTGATTGTCGGCATTTGCCTAGTAAGTCTCATTGGTGGAATGGAGACATTACACTTGGATAAAGCAAAGTAAAGTCACTGAAAGACCGCC
>JAWQUT010000203.1:3079-5579 GCA_033807755.1 Ellobium chinense | reverse complement strand
ACTTACAGGCCTGTAACCTTTTAGATGACCAGGTAAACTTTACGTGAGAGTGGTTTCCCTTGAGTGGGGGTCTAGAAAATCATTCTTCACCATAGAAGGCATTGCTGTTTCAAAGAGTTCCAATAATTTTTAGACACACTGAGAACTCTACTGACCATCATAAAAGACACTACACATGTACTACCCCTGTCCTCACCTGTACTACCACCACTTCCTGCACTTCCACTGCTAACATCATCATGATGGTAGAAGTGATGGGGATGGTATAGTATCTTTACGAGTTGAGTAAACTTTTTTTGTAACTAACATTTTTTGAACGAATATGCTTTCTGTGGTAAGGAGAACTTTGCAAACTCGAAAAAGAGAAGTCACACCGACACAACAAAGTAACGTGGGCAAATCTGATAGTTAGACTGCACCTACACAGATGTATACAAAACTCGCAGCCAATATTACTTTCAAACAGAGGGATGCCCTTTTTTTTTTTTGCACACAACGCTGCAGTGATTGTCAGCTGAATTCGGAAGTCCGGCAAATTTCGTAAACAATAACCCAGGACTCTCTCAACTTGTGCTTGGTTTAGAGTTATGGGCCAGGTTTGAGAGTAGAGTTAATGAAGAAAATAAGACACGATAAGGAAGTGAAACAATACATCCCATACTCATTCATATTGGCTCAATATCATCACACCAATCCAAAAATATGCCTCAATATCATGGTCATCATCAGCAAAAGTGCAGGTGCTGGAGGGAACGGAAACATGCAATCTTTGTACCTCCTTTGAATGTTTCAACACTTATCTTCATGTAGGCCAGTGGCGAAGAATACAACATGTCAATATAAGTATAATAATTTTTCAAAAAATAAATACTGTAATAATAGTGCACTCGTCATAATATCTTACTTATTCAAATCAGACAGACAGAGAGACAGAGAGACAGACAGACAGCCAGACAGACAGACAGACAGACTGCCAGACAGACAGCCAGACAGACTGCCAGACAGACAGCCAGACAGACAGACGAACAGACAGACAGACAGACAGACAGACAGACAGACAGACAGACAGATAGACAGACAGACAGGAGGTCCATGTCCGTCTAAGATATAGAAAAGACAACCACTATTCAGCCTCAGGGAATAGTTACGGTTCAACGGAAAAACCTTGCATGGTAACTTGAACACAAGGAATATCTCTATTTTATAGGCTTCACCGACTGCTGATATCACCACCATGATTTTCTCTCATCAAAAGACACAAAGAAACGAATGCAATAGACAACTTCTCGATGTTTTGAATGATTAGAAGGATGTTGTTTTTTTTCGAGAGAGGTTTTTGACCAGATAACGAAACAGTGGTGTACCATTTCGACCGTGAAAAAAACAGTTAAGTGTCCAGGCAAATAATAGTCCATTTCTCCATCTCCCTCAAATATTGCCATTAATTCTTTATTAGGAAAAAGATGCTCCCAATATTTTAGGATATGAGCGACGTAATCACCATCTTGTAGCTAAGCATATGTGTGATTCACCTTATATAATGTTTGTGTGCTCCTTTTATACATATGTACAAAGGAAACTTTTTGTGTGCGGTTTTTAGATATTGTTAGGATTGATATGATATATTTCTCTGACAATTAAACAAACAGGTAGAATATTTCAGAAATATGAACCAGTGTGTGTGTGTGTGTGTGTGTGTGTGTGTGTGTGTGTGTGTGTGTGTGTGTGTGTGTGTGTGTGTGTGTGTGTGTGTGTGTGTGTGNNTGTTTGTGTATTTGCGTGTGTGCATGTTTGTAATTGTTCTTATTCTACTCCCAAACCTACGCGAGTGATAACCGCTTCATTATCCAGACCCAATTATTGAAGACCAAAAGCATGCATTCAGTGCGTAGTCAAAAATACTCAATATCTCAGAAACTAATTGAAAGACTCAACGTTCTGCCACGCGTAGCTTATACAGTCTTTGGTTCTACTGGCATGTCTCATAGTCAGACCTTTTATGTCAAAGCAAAGGAATATTCTTCAGACAACTACTCATAGCAACTCCAGAAGTAAGGGCCTTTTTTGAGTTGGCATTTAGAGATTTCAGAACGTCTTCGAGTGATCCTGTTCGGACAGTAATAGTGTGAGGTCGCTAGAGGGGCATTAACCTGGAGAGGAATCTTGTAAACTGCATTATTATTATGTGAGAACTTGCGCATTAACGATTGGATCTCTTACCATGATAAGAATTACATTGATGTATCGGTGCTGAATGCGCCTTTAGTAGCGTTCAATATGCAGAGTTAATGTAATTCTTACCATGATAAGAATTCCCATCGTTGATGAGCAAGCTCTGAAGTATTTGCCTATTTCTGCACATACCACCTGGACAAAACAAGTCAGGTTTCTATCCAGGTAACATCTGTCTTGATCTGATCTCATTAAACGGATCTCAGACCTTGGAAAAAAAATGGCGTCCGGACGAACTCGTTGTGTTCACCCATGGTCACGAACGCCG
>JAWQUT010000202.1:1386965-1399620 GCA_033807755.1 Ellobium chinense | reverse complement strand
TTGAGTCCAACGCCGTAACCATTAGGCCACCCTGCTCCACAATTCTAATAAACCTCTATTAGGTATGTACCCCTCTTCACTATGACTGGCGTATACCAACCAAAAACGTACTCTTTGCTTAAAAAGTGCGTTTTTCGCCCAAAATTGAAAAAAAAATAGCACCAAATCTGCGCAAAATGTATACATCTGCAAAACTTTGCAAAATTGCGGACATTTGTTATAATTTGCGATCTTATCTTTCTGGGTACAACCTGATGGTGCGTTGTAGACAGACTATTTTTGACTGCACTATTTTTAATCCTAATTAATATATTTAACTCATTTATTTATCAAGATATTGAGCTTAGTTATCATTTATAACTATTTGATACATTTGATACATGTAATGTTGACCGCCCTCATACCGTCAAGTACGGTCTGGGCATGTACAATTAACTTGTTAAACTTGTTATAGAGATCCCACATCAGTGAAATAATGCGATGAAATTCTGGTCACTTCATGTGTCCATATTTTATGAATTTTCAACCATCATTACCCTGCCCGAGATGTCGCAAAACTTTATTCTGGAAGTCACCTAACATCAAATTATACAAATTATTTGTTTGTTTGTTTGTTTGTTACTAGATTAAGGAACATCTGCTCCAAATCTCAGATGAATTCATCCACAAATGACAGTTATGAGTACACCCTTGTGCAAATTACATGTAATTGCAACAAGAGCTTACTGAAAAGCTTCTCAGTACTCACATCGACCAGAGCGTGAAACGACTACAAAAGAAAGTGTCTTGGAGATGCGTTAGGCTTGCACCCTATCAAGGGTATGAAATACGATGCACTCGCCACAATATACTGAACCTCTCTGAAGAACAGTTGTTCCAGAATGCCATTGGACCCATTTTATTTTGAGCAGAATCTAGCCCCATGTCACACATCGAAACAAGTGAAGAATTTTCTATCAATGAGAAACAAGTTAATATCCTGGAGTGGCCTGGAAATTCTCTTGATTTAAACCCCATTGAAACTGTATGGTCTATTTGCTATCAACGATTTCGTGGAATTATCTGCACAAGAGTGGTGAAACCCTTTGAGGCCATTATGTCAAGTCAGGTACGAGATCCATAGATCCTCTAGCGGATTTGAAGCCAAAATGCATCAAAATGCGTCTCAAGAATCGAAGAGGTCATATCATGTAGACCTACTAATGTGAGTACATGAATATTATTCGTAGTGAAAATTTGAGAAAAACTGATTTTTCGTTGTTGTCAGAGTTTGTTTCAATTAAATTTAATTTGCACAGGAGTGTATGTATTTTAGAATTTGTTTAGAATTTATAAATTATTCATAAAAGAAAGTATATATCGCATTATTACTATAAAAGACCAAACATTCATAAGACAAAAGAACTTTTTAGAATAGTATCAAAGAACAGACTTGGAAGAATATATATNCTGTATTTTAATTGTTTATGAAGATGTATTGTCTAATCTGTTCGTGTCAGTCACACCATTTGATCCATGTAATGTTGACCGCCCTCATACCGTCAAGCACGGTCTGGGCATGTACAATAAACTTGTTAAATTTGTTAAAGAATAAACCTTGTTAAAACTTGTTTTAAGGCCTGGTTGTTATTTTTTTTTTGGTCATCAACTTGACTGAAGTGGTGATGACAGCGATGACAGTAGTGGTAATGATCGTATTATGATAGGTGATCCCCGGCATAGGACTCACAAGTTGTTGGTCTCTCATATTACTTTTCTTTTCTGCTTCTGTGCATGGCATGGAATTGGCATATTTTTACGTCCGCAGTGCATTTGCTACACCTAATTTATGGAATAGCCTAACTAGACTGCCCATTTCATGAAATGTCCAGCCCACCGATCATTTCATGAAATGTCCATTTTTTTTTTGGGGGNGGAGAGGAACAAGTGGTTCAAAAAGTTGTTGGTCTCTCATATTACTTTTCTTTTCTGCTTGTGAGCATGGCATGAAATTGGCATATTATTACGTCCGTAGTGCATTTGCTACACCTAATTTGTGGAATAGCCCACCGCCCATTTCATGAAATGTCCATTTTTTTTCAGAGGGCGGGGGAGGGGAGGTGGGGGGAGACCAAGTTCATGAAAAGTACATTTGATTCCTCCATGCCCATATGGCTGATGTACTCTGCTCGTATCTTCGGTGGACATAGGAGGTGTTTTTTTTTTCAGAGATTTAATGTGGTTTGTGAGTCGTATTCAGAGACTGAAGACTGTTAAGTCTAAGGTTTGTGTGNGGGGGGGGGGGGAGATTGGGCGGAGGGGGAGACCAAGTTCATGAAAAGTACATTTGAATCTTCCATCCCATATGGCTGATGTACTCTGCTCGTATCTTCGGTAGACCTAGGAGGTTTTTTGTTCAGAGATTTAGTGTGGTTTGTGAGTCGTATTCAGAGACTGAAGACTGTTAAGTCTAAGGTTTGTGTGTTCGACTCATGCAGCTGGCGGTGTTACGTTGTAATGTCTTTGGGGAAGACACTTCACTCATCTTCGCCACTTGACTCGGGTATAAATGAAAACATGACTTTCGAGTTTGGGGGAAGAAGGGATGGGGAAAGGGAGGGGAAAGGGAGGGGGGGGGGAACAAAGGCGCTGCACCGCGAGCGACCAGAAGTGACTTCGTTATATTATATTTTATTTGTAATATTATGTATTTACTTCTAGGATATGTACTGTTTTCTGTGGTGGTATATGAATGAGAAGTCTAACAATGTATGGTATTTTACACCAATCTGCGCACGGGATAAATAAAACTCATATTTTCTTTTTTTTTTCTCTCCTTCCATCGTAAGAATTACACAAGTGCATCGATGCTGAATGCACCCTTAGGGGTGTTCAAGATGCCGACATAGTGTAATTCTCACGATGATAAGAGATCCCGTCGTTAATGCGCAAGCTCTCATTTGTTTTGACTGTTGTTGTCGGTAGTTTTGGTAGAACTGGCGCTGGTGACGATGATGGTCAATGCATTCCAGCACACAAGAAATCAGTTATGATTGCGTATGATTTTGTTCATATAGTCTAGTCTAAATTGATTATTTCGTCAAGATGTGTATCAGCTCAACACAAGAAACACGGCCACGTTTTTTTTCTTAGTTTATTATCATGCTCGTTTGCTCACTGCATGTCAGCCGGACAGGATCATCTAAAATAAGCCACGGGTGTCTTATTTCCCATTCATCAAAGCCCCAGCAAGGGAATTGACAATTTCTCCTTTATTTTCTTGCCAGTAATCGTTGGCCGATTGTTTCACGCCGTCCCACCACTGACCTCGCCTCTGGACGTCAGCGAAATAGTTCATACCCCTGCGCTGGAGAGCCTGATTTTAAAAAAAGAGCATTGGAATTGAATGAAAAGCGTTAAGAATGCAGTGGCTCATTTAAGAGAGGAAGGGTGTATTCTAGCTGCTCACTTCGGTTGGTTGGTTGGTTGGTTGGTTGGTTGGTTAGTTCGTTGGTTGGTTGGTTGGTTGGCTGGCTGGTTGGTTGGTTGGTTGGTTGGTTGGTTGGCTGGTTGGTTGGTTGGTTGGTTGGTTGGTTGGGTGGGTGGGTGAATGGCTGTCTGGCTGCTTGGTTGCTTGATTTATTGCTTACTTGCTTTCTCTCTCTCCCCCCCCCNCCCCCCTCTCTCTCTCCTCTCTTTCTCTCTCACACTCTCTCTTTGGCCAATAGGAAGGAGCCCACTGAAATTCCTAAACCCGCAGCTGGCATCGATGTTCACAGTATTCATACTCTCACCTAGAGTAATTCGGTGAAAGGCTGTTCATTTTAACGCCTTAGACAGTGCCAATACTAGTCTCCCCCCTCCCCCAAAACAAAAAATCTATATAAAATTTCTAAAATCCAATAGTCACTATGATAATAATAAACTGTAATATAGACACAGATGTCATGTGTAGAAACGTGTGAATCTGGCTCCAGAAATTACATTGAACTGGCCAAAATTGACAGGGCATAACCCTCATTATTATCAGTTAGTTAGAGTTAGGATGGGATACTTCTTAAATAGTTCCCTCTCTCCCACTTCGCGATCCCTCTCTCTGTCGATTGTTCGTCCGTCCGTCTGTCCGTTCGTTCGTTCGTTCGTTCCTTCACCCGACCGTCTGTCTGCCTACCTACCTGCCTGCTTGTCAGTCTGTATGTCTTCCATTTGTCTGCCTGTCTGTTTTTCTGTCTGTTTGTCAGTCTGTCTGTCTGTCCCCACCTTAGTAAAAGCCTCCCGAGCCTGGTCCATGGCATAGTTCACAGCCTCTCTCTCCTGCTCCTCTACGCTGTCAGTTGCAGAGACCAACACTACCACACAGGCCAGGGAAAACAGGGCGACCAAGATAACCTTTGATGTCATGGCTGCTTCACAGTACACTACTGTACTTTTGCTCTGCAACTGTCGAAGTTTGAAAGAAGAGAATGCCACTGTTGTTTTCGCATGCTCCTACTCGCTAGAGACTATGAGGGCATGGACAAAAGTTACAGTTCAGAGAAGTTGCGATTATTCACTGATTTTCGGAGCGAAAACATTCCTTGTAATCTGAAAATTATTGTTATTAAACGGTTTGCGATTTACGTGAAGTCAGCTGCATTTAGAAACAGACAAAGATATTGTAAGTAACATGAATGTTGAACCTCCTTCTCCTTTTCCTATCGATTCACACTTAATAACAAAATATTGTCGGTCTTCGCATAGGACTGACACCACGTTTATATATGACGTAATGTCAGCCTGGCCGGTTCTATGCGAAAACCGACGGTATATATGCTTATTAAATGGTACTGAATTAGCAAGGTTCTACCATACTCGGGAACTCCGGTATTGCAAGAACAAAGTAGATTTTCAGCCTATATCATGCGGGAAATACTGGTAACCTATATACAAACAAACATGCTGGAAATGCCACGCTACAAGGCTCAGTCACCATGGTCAATGCAGATACATACTCACAGCGGTGATTGAGAAGTAAGGGTAAACTGGGGTTACACTGGACAAAAATGACTGCTATGGGAGTGCAAAACGGGGTAGCTAGCTAGAACCAGCCAGCTCGTTGAAAAAACAGATAGACGAACAAAAACTCAGATACAGTCAGCAAGCAGACACTCAAATAATTGTTACAACAAAAGCAGAACTTGTATGGGAAAACTTAATGAGACAATAACAATAACAATATGTTTAGTGAGCTCAGACAGTCAATAGAAACAATAGACAGTTCTAGAATCAAATACAGCTGTAATAACCAATCAATGACATCATGACCTATGAAATGTCATGCAATGACGTTTAAATAAGACCGTAACATTTGATTTAAAACACAGATGAAACTGATTGAAAATTTTGTTGATGAGGGTAGATATGTAGTGTCATAATGTGAAATATTCTCTTTTACTCCCCCATTATTACTGGCCTTACATAACAGAATATTTTCATAATTTTTTTCTTCGCTTCAGTGTATTAGTTTCGCAATGTACTATGTACCCTCCATTTATCCCTTCTTCTTGACTTATTTGAATGTTTGCATTACTCTGACGTAGATATTTACTAGTGCTAAAAAGACGATTGTTAGTATTGTTGTTATAACGAATTTAAGAAAATCATGCTGAAACGAAAGTTCTTCAGAGGGCGGTGATGACTCTGAGCTGCGAAGCAAGCAAGATACCAGATAAACAAACAAGCAAACAAGCAAACAAACACACAAATAAAAATCATCAGGTCTTACACTTGATATTATTTTGGGCTGCACAAAATTACATTGTGTGCTTACCAAACTATATTTCTGGTAAGTGCCGAAAAACCTACCGGGAAGATTTCTAGCTGGTCTGCATGATCAGCTTATTGATGCCCGACATTATATGGACATTTGGTGTCAACAGCATTACAGAGAGGTGTGTGTCCAAATTAAGTTCGTGATTGGAAACCCAAGGCCACTTCGCTTCTCTAGTGAAAACTGTCCCGTTAGTGATGGAGAAATGGTGTGAGTTACCATTTAAACACCCAAGCTATTCCGACAGGTCGATGGTAGTCAAGTTTGTTCGATCTACGTCAATGGTTAATCACAATACATTGATTTGTATATGCATGAACAAACATGTGAATATTCTATCTTCTTCGACCATTCAGTCATCCTCTCTCATCTTCTTTCCCTCTTTCTGCATGTCTTTGTCTTTCTGTCTGTGTTCTACCTGTCTGTCTGTCTGTCTGTCTGTCTGTCTGTCTGTCTGTCTGTCTGTCTGTCTGTCTGTGAGTGATTGATTGAGTGAGTGAGTGAATGAGAGGGATTTACCATAGAAGTGTGCACAGGAACCAAGGCTGTCATCGAGTGGTAAAGAAATCACAGTTCTTCAGAACGATGAGGCCTGTCTACGACTACGTACATGGTGAATAGGACTTTACCTACGTGACCGCCAGGGCAGGTTATGATCATGGCATGATGTAAATAATACACTAGACTAGGTTACAACTAGTTGAAACATGGTTGTACATGGTGAATAGGACTTTACCTACGTGACCGTCAGGGCAGGTTATGATCATGGCATGATGTAAATAATACACTAGACTAGGTTACACTTAGTTGAAACTAACCTGAAGCATTTTGTCTTAAAAGTATGATACAAAAAAGAATTGAGATTATACAATGACATGTATGCAGACCCATAATTCTGTTGTCTGAAAATGTTGCAGCTAAAAGCAAGTTATTGCAGTAAAGCAAAGGAGACCTTATCATTAACAATTCGTGGAACATTGTGGATTGTTGACACTTGGACAGGCAAGATGCATATTGGGGCCACTCTCAAACAGGATAAAGTAGATTTCACCAAAGAACTGGAAGACACGTATGGAGAAGGAGGAGATGGTCTAGGACAGCAACCATAAAATGAGATGCATGAAGGAAATGAGTGTGGAAGATAGATTAAGCTTGCTGGAAGAAAGAGAGCAGTCCTCAGTCACATAACAATCAGAACAATAAACAAGTGGTCTTTGAGACGCGTTTGGCGTAGGGATCGGAGCGCCTCTCTATGCACATGACCAAAGTGCAGTGATGTTTGTTTAGCAACAAATAACAAGTACCTCGTGGAACATGCAAACTACCTGAGATCGGCAACATGTCATTCTTAATAGTTTGAAGTTGCACCAGCGACATGAGTCTGGATACGAGACATATAAACCGTATTATCATTATTATTATTATTATTATTACTATTACTATTATCATTGTTGTTGTTGTTCTGTTGTTCTTGTTGTTGTTCTTGTTGTTGTTATTATAATTACCAAATTTTTGAACTGTTGCACGCTGATCAGATGAGTGCCTTGAACTACTCATGCTCAGAAGTGGGGCAGGACAGATAGGATGTCCAAAACAGAATGTTGCACTGTAAGTCTTGGTTGAAGAGCCTGTGGCAGTTGGTACCTATGCGCTACTCCACCATACTCACTAGGCTGATCTTGATTAAGATCAGTAGATAGTGAAAAGTCTATCCCTTTTTTTAATTAGAAATGCGTTAAATCCTGATTGGCTACCAACGGCTTCGTGAATGGACCAGGCATCAGGTCCTCATAGGTAGCCTACGCTTTAATTTTGCTTCCCCGCGAGAGTGGGCGTAGCTAACACGTTGGTTAGAAAATTTGGAATTATTTGAGTTCCGCCGTAAGCAGGAGTTCGGCAACAATCGCGGCCACCACCTTCGGTTTCAAATTTATTAGCTGAGTTTTTTATCAACGATTGCATCGGAAGAACATACGGCAGAATCAATTAAATTAGGAGGGGTTGGGGAGGCAGCTAACCTCCCCGCCCCACCCTTTGGATCCGGTCACTCTAGTTGCAGTGACAGAATCCTTGGTTATTATTAAGTCGGAGCTCGGCAACAATGGCAGCCACTATCTACGGTTTTTAATTTGTTAGTGGAACTTCTAATCAACGATTGTATCGGAAGAGGATGTAGCATGGATCAAGGGTTGAGGAGGATGGGGCGGGAGGGGGGAGGAGAAGGAGGATTGAAAACCGAGCAGGCAGCCACCCTTCCCGCCCCGCTACTCGGATGAAGTCATTGTGGTTGCAGTGGCAGAATTCCGGAGATAAAAAAATCATGTCTGAGAGAGGGTAGGACTGTTGTTTTTTCGCCTGACCGGTTCTCATTTCTGGCAATATAAATGAAGGCATCTGTTACGTGATCCGAGGTATCTTGTTATTCTTCCTCTTCATCTACTCGCTGTGGATTCAAAGGAAGCACTACAAACACGTAGTGTCATCCCATCATGACAACAAAATCTGAAATTTTGCAAAATAATTCTCTTATGCACACTAAAGGTGTTCATATTTGAGAGCTTGCGCATTAACGATGGGATCTCCTGCCATTGTAAGAAATTACATTAATGTATCGGTGCTGAATGCACCTTTAATAGCAGTAGGAACATGCATGTAGTCCTTACGATGGTCAAAGGTCCCATTGTTAATGCGCAAATTTCTCATACCTATTTTGACTACCATGCCACCGGCCGTAGCTGCAAATCGGGCCACACCATGTCCACACTGTGGGTTCTCTCAACGTATCGGTATTACAGATTCGCTGCTCAGGCACGTCATTTACTAATAATGAATAGTATCTCCAACATTGATGAGACCTGTAAGATCTTTGATTCCTATTTTTGTAATTCTTCTTTACTCCCAAGAAATTAACCACGTTATTCTACAAATTCTACAGCAATTTCGGAATTGTTTTCTTACCCAAGGATTTAACATATTTCCATTCCCTGTTGTTGTTGTTGTTTTGTTGTTTTTTTTTTAAAGGGAAGAAAAAGAGGATCAACGCCGAACATTTATCACAAATACCTTTCAAAGACGATACCTCTCCTTCTGACTCGATCCCCAATATTTTTAATAGGGTGATTTTGACCGTGCGATACTACAGTACATACGCCTAACAGACTTTATGTTTATATATATCGTACTTGAAACTTTCAAAATTGGATGCCTTACCTAGATCACAAGTCTACTTTACATATCCCGACACCGTCACATTGCCTGGCAGGGCCCAAAGAAAGGTGATTAATATTGTTAGCCGATTTAGAAAAGTTGTACACATGCAGTGCTTTGGCCTATTAAGAGATGCCATAATCCTGTAAATGCCTAGAGTGCGCTTCCAAAATCTTTGACTTGATGATGAAGTGAGGACTATGACAGACGCTTTTAATTTTAATTGCTACCTCAGCAACAAACAAACCTCATCAATAACAAGTTTATTATTTTCAATGCCCAGCCAACTGCCCACGTTTTCACGTCATTGCATCCACGGCACCCCCCCCCCCCCCNCAAAAAACCTTTTTCACCTTTCTTTATTAACTCTCAACCTGTTACCTTTAGTTCTGATGAAGCAATAGGCCTGTCTGTCACCCGTGCCTGATGAAAAGTAGCATCAATCACACGCAGCTTCACACTTTTCTCCCATTGTCTCATTCTTCAAAACCAGCTTCAAGGTGTGAAAGCCTGTTACTAAGCATTAAACTAGTTTGAAGAATTAATTTCAAAAACACCTTCCTCCCACACACGATAAAATTTCTTATTCTGAAGAATTAGTTTCAAAGACACCTTCCTCCCACACACGATAAAATCTCTTATTCTAAAGAATTAATTTCAAAGACACCTTCCTCCCACACCCACTCATACCTCTTGTTCTATAAAATCGCTCACTACACACAGCTCTGTCATCACAGACTCTGAACGCTTCAGACAGTCAACGCAAGCCTTGGTGAGTAAACAGATTACAAAAAAACAACAACTTTGAAACCATACTCCTGAACTAATTCTTTCATTAGACTACACATTCCATTCTGACTGCCATTATACAGCCTGGCATTTCGTGGACAGTTTTTTGGTTCGATCACATAAAATGCTTTTTTGAGACGTTGCAAAATATCCATTTTTTTATCCATTATGAAATAAACAATTTCTACCTAGTTATGATGCGGTAAAGTGGTTCGTTTAACTGGAAACTTCGTCTTTCAGCTTTAGACAAAAAAATAACATTAAGTTGATTTAATTTCAGCAATTAAAACAACAACAACAACAACAACAACAACTTCTGTCTTGGTTAGAATCTGTGTAACAGAAAAGGACATGCATGTACATAAGAAACGACTCAGGCTAAAACAGCTGAACTTTTCATAAGGTTATAAATGGTTAGATGTCTATGATGTCGCGAGCAGGGGTATAGCGAAGGTGATTTTTTTTTTTTGCAATCTGGCACTTACATCCAACCAGTTGACTGGGTGTCAATGGTCGACTTAGATTAGGATTTCGCTTAAGACAAGACATATACTACGAACTGCTTTGTTAGTGGATATACACGTGTATTATAACTGTCATCAACCTTTCTGCATACATTAGAGCCTAAGGAACGACTGTTAAATGGATCGTTCTTTAATATGTCCAATTACGACAGAACCTCGTCACTTGAGAAGTACGAGTATAAATACTTTTGGCATAGAAAATTAGTGAATTTTGATCGAAAATCGGCTGGAGCAGAAAAAGAGTCTAAGAGCCAGTCAGTTACTTGGAAGCCAATGGCTTTTAAACAAAGAGACAAAAATCTGGTATTTGGCTTCGACAGCGCCAAGTCTGGCAGCCCTGAGAAAAAAACCGGGTAACCGCTCACGGAAAACGTCTTGTCGCTCTTGCGCAAAAAGAAAATAATAAGAGTGGCAACACTATGTTCATTAGGTTCCCCTCAGATTACTTGCCACCTTTTTATTTAAATAGCTTTTCTCGTAACAAAGCCTTAGATACAATACACTGTGCGTTAGTGTGCACAGGGGAGCGCTGAATCAGTGAGACAGTGTATGGACCTTCAGATCATCGGCGAGTAAAACTAGCTAACCGCTACAAAGTCGAATGAAATAATGTAAGTGTGATGTTTGATCATTTTACAAAAAAAATTCTCATTAGTTAAACTGTACTGAATAAATGCGACAATATATTGGTAATCTCAGATTCATAGATTACATGTACGCTATCCTCCTGGTTGGGTGGGAATAGTGAAATATTTTATACTGCATAGCAACTTTGCAGATAACTAGTTTACTATGCTTCCTAACCGTATGGTAAAGAAAATCAATATAAACTCGTTTAGTGTTTGAAAAATGAGAGCAAATCCAGCGGAACCGAGAAAACGTTCATGGCTAATTTGGGCTGGGCTTGTCCTCAGACGGTAATGTTCAGATGGTGCAACTAGAATCAGAGCATGATCACCGCAATTTGCTGTATCCACTTTTGCCATTGAACCAAGTAATGTAGATGTTTTCTTCTTCGCAATGATCTAATTTTCGCGACTTGAGCTTGAATCGCGAAAATGACTTTCCGTGAAAGAAAAGTTGCACTAAAACCTCTTCAAACGACTTATTACTTTTAAATGGTTTGTTGAGCGAACGGTAACCCGCAAGGGAAACGCCAATGCGATTCTTTTAAACGTTTGTATCGATACTACCCCTGATTATCTGAACACTATAGAATATGCGCGAAGCGAGATTGCCAGTCTGCCGATCTTGTAACGTGGCTCTGAGATTTTTAAAATTTCTACGCTCATACACACATGAGAAAATTATCATACGGGGCACTCGAAATTGAAAAAAATCAGATCCTCCCGNCCAAGTCTGGCAACCCTGTAAAAAAAAACAAACGGGTAACCGCTCACGGAAAACGTCTTGTCGCTCTTGCGCAAAAAGAAAATAATAAGAGTGGCAACACTATGTTCATTGGGTTCCCCTTAGATTACTTGCCACCTTTTTATTTAAAAAGCTTTTCTCGTAACACAGCCTTAGATACAATACCCATCCACAGTATGCCAGGTCCATCCCTGACAAATCCTGCTGCATAGAGGTTATTCTTTATATTAACAGAGGGGGATGACGAGGTGTAGACAATGTCGTGAAAGTTCCAGGAGTCAGATTGTAAAAGCCTCTAAAGCCTCTTCGAGACATTCAGTAAAATGTTCTCCTCTAACCAGAGGAACGCCCCGACATAGCCAAGACTAATCCATTCAGGAGGTTCTTCACTTAAATTTTGCCGAGGGCATTTGAAAACGCTGCCTGCATCAATAACAGTTTCGTATCCAGTACTATAGTCACCATCTTTGCGGCATGATATTGGCCCTAATCGATTACTGCTACACACTCTGTCCAAAGAACAAATTCTATATCTTGCTATTATTTTCTATAATATTGGGATTTTGGACCAGTCAGGCTCCTGCAATCTACAGTTTAATTTTGTTAGCACTGATTTTGTGTTTCAGATCTCCTGTGTAGCAATGGCATCCAAGGTTATCTTATCTTTGATCGTGTCGCTGGTCTGTATGGCAGTGTTGGTCTCTGCTGACAGCACGGAGGAAAGAGAGAGAAAGGCAATATATGATGCAGTGGATGAGGCTAGTGAGGCATTTGCTAGGGTGAGTAAAGCTGCTCAGAAGCTGAGATGAAACGAAGAAAAGAAGAAAAGAAACCAAAATAAAACAAGAAGACGTGGGAAGTGAATAGAATCACTTGGATTCAAGATTAGTTTACCAGTACTCATGTATCACGCTGGGAAGCTCCCTTTGAATGAGTTTACTCCGTAAGAGTGATAAATTTTTCTTTTACATGTTCA
>JAWQUT010000202.1:1289465-1384465 GCA_033807755.1 Ellobium chinense | reverse complement strand
AGCAATATTTTTGCAGTGCAAAGTTAAAGGAAGGCTGGATCATCCTACTGACCATATTAAATCATACGATACCCTATTATTCCAATAAAACAGTCTTTCAAGCGTCTGTCATAATGATATAACGCCTCTGCCGGCCCCAGACAACCCACAGGGTTACAATTACCAAAATCCGAATTGTGCCACCCACTGCGCGCGTGGCAGCCATAAGCTTACTTTAGATACGTTCTAGCCACATGGCCAAGCCCTCTAGCGGAAGCATGTTGGTATGAATGTTTGAATTCCTCTGTAAACAGTAGATATGCCAAAACAAAATCATGCTGAGGCAATACAAATACAGAATACTTTTTCTGGCTTACACTATCAAACTTAACGTCTGAATTTTGAATACCAAAACCTTAATCAAAAACTGATTAATACATTGTCAGGTAGAGGGGTCTGTAGCTGCTGGAACGTAAGTGACGTCAGCGTTTTTGCTACAGACTTCTGCTGATCGGGTGAAAGATCAATTTTGAGAAGAAAGGCTGAAAAAACCTAACACTTGAAAATTTCTTGTCCCTACCGGGCTTCGAACCAGGTACTATCATCTTGCAAGTCTGAACCTGCTACCACTACACCGCAATTTAATTCTTAAATACCTACTGCCTGAATCGTCTGTAACTTTCACGTGTGAGCCTAGTGTTCACCCGTGACCCTGACACATCTCCCGACTGCCTTTTGCCGCTCTAATATTGTAGGAAAACATGTCCGAAAATTGTAAAAACTCGCGGCAGAAAACAAGATCGCACAGCTAAGAGGCCAAAGCTGAATTAGTTTTGTTTACCGACATGATGCTAGGTAAGGACTAATATTATACTTGGGGTTGGTCAGTGTAGGGACGTAGCGAGGGTGATTTTTGTTGTTGTTTTTTTCTTCTTTTTTGTAATCTAGCACTTGCATCCAACCAGCTGTCTGAAACCGTCAATGACCGACTTGGATTAAGATCTCCCATACGACAAGACATTTTCTACGAATTGCCTTGGTACTGGATATACACGGGTATTCAAATTGTCATCAACTTTCCACATACAACAAGAGGAACGACTGTTAAATGGATGCAGTTTTAGGATCGTTTTTTAATATGCGTTCTTTGTTCCAATTACATGTACAACAGAAGCCTTGTCACTTGAAATTTAGTTTGAAAGAAGTATAGCCTAAATTAATTTTGCATAGAAAATCAGACAATTTTGACCTAAAGTCCACCGGAGCCAAAAAAAGAACCAATGAGCCAGTCAGTTATTTGAAAGCCAAGGCATTAAAAAAAAAAAAAGAGCCCATAATCCGGTATTTGGCTCCGAAAGAGACAAGTCTCGCAGTCCTGATAAAAACCCGGGAAACCATTCGCGGAAAAAGGTTTTACCGCCCTTAGGCAGAACGAAAATAATAAGTCACCTAAGCGGATAATCTAATTTCTCCTCAGAATACTTACCACCTTTTTTTTTTTTCAATAGCTTCTCTCGTGACACAACCAAAGACAATACACTGTGCATATCGAAAGTGTATGGGCCTTCAGATTATTGGCGAGTAAAAACTAGCTTACCATGACAAAGTCGTATTGTCGATGCGTGTAAATAGCTTATAGGTGAAATAGGGTAAGGTGTGATATTTGAAAATTTTACAAAACATTTCAGAGTAGTAAAACTATTCCATAAATGATATGATATATTGGTAATCTCAGATTCATAGATTACATGAACTCTACCGCTCTGCGGTCAATAGGAGATTAAAATATCGATTGGGTAACTCTTAGCTTAGCCTCATTGCTGTCATATTAGACCTTCTTGGCGCCCTTTCCCTTTCCCCCGTCGAGAAGGCCACGCGAGACCATTGTCTGTAGATGTACAAAGTCAAATTGAATACTAATTGATGCTGCTTTATAAAGACAAAATAAATACCTGATTTATATATTTTGCACCAGCTTAAAGGTTTAGAGAGTTTTCCTCCAAGACATGTCTGGAGCGATGTTTAAAGTAGGACACGCACATCAAAAATAATTTTCCACTTTTCAATACCTTTTCTCTCTAAAAATTATCTATGGTGCCCACCGAGTCAATTTTGCGAAGAAAGAGCATCGTTCTGTTATCGTGCGCGTATGTAATATGACGCAATAAGGAGAGCTAGAGTTACCGGGTTTGGCCCTTAAGTCCAGAATTATTCCCCTTCCCCGATCAGCAGAAGCCCGCGGCAAAAACGCTGACGTCACTTACGTTCCAGCATCTGCAGACACCTCTACCTGACAATGTATTATTCAGCTTTTAATTAAGGTTCTGGTATTCCAAATTCAAATGTAAAGTTTGATAGAGTAAGCCAGAAAAAGTATTCTGCATTTTTATTGCCTCAGCATGATTTTGTTTGGCATATCTACTGTTCACAGAGGAATTAAAACATTCATACCAACATGCTATCACCCGTCCGCACAGCACTGGCTAGACAGCTGGGCCATGTGGCACGAACGTATTTGACGTAAGCTTATGGCCGCCACGCGCGCAGTGGTTGTAACAATTCGGACTTTGGATAATGTAATCCTATGGGTTGTCTGGGGCCAGCAGAGGCGTCATATCATTATGACAGACATTTGAAGGACTGTTTTATTGGAATAATAGGGTACCGTATGATTTAATATGGTCTGTAGGACGGTTCAGTCTTCCTTTAATATCTCATATTTTAATCACAGAAAAAAAGGTAACTGTAAACATGAATGATTCAGTTTTGCTTTTTGCCATAGTTATTATTATGTTGTTAACGTGGAAATATTTGCCGTTTCTTTCTTTCTTTCGTTCTGTATTATATAGCAAAAAGCAGTAATTACAAAACCAGTTAAAACATCTCGTCTCTCTTCTTCATCCTTTTCCTCTTTCACCCTTCCTCCTTCTCATTTTCCTCCTCTCCAACTCAACAGACGCAGATTACCTCCAATTTCTTCACTGATGGGCAGACAGTATTAAGGTTCCATAAAGATCAAACAGAAAAATAACCAAAATAATGAAATAATCATAACTAGATTTAGATGATTATTAATTCATTGCAGAGACAAACGAACGGAGCGCACCCAAGATTATTCTTTGATACTGAGTCATAGTACTAATTTTTCATTGGATGGCTGTTTCTAAGGAAGTAGCAATTGTACCAATATGGCGGTCAAGCTGGGAAAATGGAGTGACTGAACCGTGAACAAGCCTTCCAACATGGTATATTACGCATTATCATATGGACAACGCTCAAGTTAGATATTTAAATAGCCCAGCCATAATGACTTGCTATTGAAGTAACCCTCTACGTAGACAGATATTAAGACTAGACTAGTACTGGCCAGAAGAGATTGTTGGATGTGCGAATGATTTCTGTAGACTTGTGTCTTGTGTGTGTATGATTTGATGCAAAGAACACGGTGCACTGGAAATTTGTGCACAGGCTTGGACGTGCACTCGAACATTAAACAAAAGCCTAAGAAAGGAAGATTTCATAATGAAACTTTATTAGAGTCTGCTTATAGAGCTCTGATTGTCTCTTACGCCTAATTTTTAAATTTTTTTTTGCACAGTGCAGTGCAACAGCATGTGTTCATATCATATCATCATGTCTAATTGTCATGTCTAAAACTGTATCATCTTCTTCTAAATTCATATAAATGAACTTTCGTCCACTCTCCATAGTGATATTGTTGTTCATGTAGATCCTGCATAATCTAGAAAAATAGCAGTTTTTAGTTGAGACCTGTAAATAAAGTCTTCAGTTTCCTATATATAGATAACAAACCTATTTATGGTTACCTTCTGTTTATTCCTACTTATATGTCTCAGTAAATTATTTTTCACCAGAGACATTAGTTAGGCAAGAACTATGCCATTCATCATAACAAGAAAATAAAAAGACTGACCAATGGAAATTAAATGGCAGTTCATTAAACTGAGAGTGTTTTTTTGTTATCAACCAAGGGCATAGCCCACTTGTCATTTTGAATTAAATTTAAATTTTAAAAAAAGCTATGCAATTTCCAACTGCTGGAATGGAAACAATTTTCAGCCAGAAAAATAAACAGCACAGCTGAGATTGCAAGTAGTTGAACTTTGAAGAGAGAAAGTGGGTATCATTTCAATGAGGCCCAAATATTAAGCTCCATGTTTTGACTGAGAAAGTTTTAGTATTTAGGATACAATCTTAACTCACTGGAGACTAACGACGTGTATACACGTCGTCCGCCATTATTCGCTTGGTGACTGACGACGTGTATACACGTCCTACAGAATTAATTATCTGTAAGCAAATCCAGTCCTTGTGTTTGCTCGTAAATATTGTACAACTGTTCTGTGAATATGTTTACACAATTTTCTTGCATATTTCGTCACTTCCCGTAAAGAGAACGCGAAGCATTTTTCGAAATTCAAACCAATCGTTTTATCCCAAAATGTCTCGACGGCAGCTCAGATCAGCAAGAGAAGTGGTAGAAGAGTTCATGGTAGATGGCTCTGACATTGAGTCTACCGACTCAGAACTTGAGGATTTGAATAATCATGATGAGGACAGTGATTCTGAACTTTCCTTTGTACCCTTACGACCTGCAGTAAGGCAAAACTAGCGAGGTGGTCCATCTACATCTGCATTTTATATAGGTCACATAATTAATTTTCCAGAAAAAACTACTGTATGCATCAAAAATCTGATTTCATATTTTGTTAGAACTCATGTTTATCTTATTATGTGCAAAATATCATATAAAAGTATCAACTTTTACATATGCAGTGATGTTTTGAAAACAGCCCAAAATCCTCAGTCCCAGTGGGGTGGCAGCCATTTTTTAGATCAGTCCCCGCAGTACTGACTGCCAGAAATAGGTCAGTCTCCAGTGAGTTAACTCACAGACATATAATGTGTTAAGTAAAAGCTTTCCTAAGTAGTTCTGGAACAGATATTAGATGCATTAGCTACATTTGTATGCAGTAGTGGCATTTTTTTTCCAGATCAAGAGCCACACATAGAAGAAAGTATACAAACCATGAGTATAACTGATATTTCAATCTGTTTCAGCTGTTTTAGCATTAGGCTACATTTTCATTAATTTAGTGATTGATCGCTGAACTTAGTCTTTGGCAGGGCTTTAAACTGAAATATTCTGAATTTACTTAATGTAAGTCAGTTCTTGTCCTTTGCAAAGTTTGGGAAGACCATTTGGAACAGGATTGTTGTAGAGGAGCTTCATTCTATGAGTAATTGCTAAAAGCTTGTTTGGTCTGAGCAATGTTACAAGCTCTTTAGTGCTTGTATCTGCCTAGTTCATCCTTGATTCCAGAGAGATCCCTTTTCTTTTTTTTCTTTTTATCAATTTTCTTTGTACATATTTTTTAATTCACAGAAACGATTTCAAAGTGAGCCATTACGGAAGTTAAGTTATAGTGGGGTCCACAGTTCACCAGGTATTCATCTTTTATTATCTTCAGTTTTTCACACAGTTGTTGTTCATTGTGTCTATTTCTTTGTTATTTGATTATTGAAAATGAAAAATTAAAATAAAAATATGGCTTTTATTTTGTATTATACAATGTTAAACATCTCATTCATAATACAGACACATATAACAATACACATCATACATGTAAATATATAATATTACAAATGAAATACGTAACAAAGTCATTGCTGGTCTCTAGCGGTACAGTGCCCTGGTCCCCCCTGGCTATAAAGCCAGGTACTCATTTATACTTGAGTCAAGTGGGGGAAATGGAAGTGAAGTGTCTTTCCCAAAGATGGTTTAAAAGTAATTTTGGCTGGTTTTATGCACATTATAAAACTGCTGGACTTTATTTAGAATGTTATATTTGTCAGTTAGAACCACATAAAATGTAGAACCTATTTAACTTTAGAACTAGTAACCACAAGTTTCCTGTAGATGCAGGTAGACAGAAAATTTCTAGTGTAGGTGTTTTTGGCCCATTGATTCTCAAAATGTAAAAAATACCATTATCATGATGCTGTTCCTCATTCAGTATTTATGGTTTTACAGCTGCAATTCCACATGAGCCAGAATCTCCAGAGCAAGAAGAAAAGAAAGATGGAGGTCAGTATAGCTGCATTATCAGCATCTGAATCATGCAATTCTGTGCCTGTCTTTCATTTTCTCTCGTTCTCTTTCTCTCTTTCCCTCAATCTGTTCAGCTGCTACAGTAGACTCAATGTAAGGTTCTTTATCAGGGATGAAAGCATTTCCATATTATGATAGATATAGCCACCTGTCTTTGTTAGTGGTGCTATGACATTGTTCCTGTAACGTCTTATGTTAAATGTTTACAATATCTAACTCACGGATATTTATCTACCTGAATGTATTTCTCCCTTACATCTTGAAGGTGATGAGGGTATTTTACGCAAGTTTGTTGTGAAACTTGAAAAGACTGAGACGAAATCCGCTGAAGCACAAGTTGATCCGTCTACACTAACTGTAGATCTGGGAGCAGTCTTCTCCCTTGGCTATATTCCACTTCTGGATTTTGCAGAAAAACTGAAGGTAAATATAAAGGCAATACTTTGCATCCTGCCAGCAATCTTTGTACAATGCTTACAATAGGATTAACTTGTAATATGACTGTAGAGGACTGCCTGACGGAGTTTTGAGTTTATTGGTTGAAAAATGCATCTTCTGTCAATAGGGAATGGGTCTAGGGCTTGATCTTTCCAGGGGTTTATATACAAGTGGTACAGTCAGCAGCTAGTGAGAGCCATGATATGTTGAGAGAGAAGTTGGTGGGGCTACAAATACATGTATGGCAGCCTTGAACAATCTTCATAGGTTTCAGATTAAATAGTTTTGGCCACCTTTTATTGTAGCTGTATTTGTTCCGTATTGTCTTGTATTATTTGGGAAATGAGACAGGGTGGTCGCTATTGTGTTAGACAGGTGATTGCCTGTTATGGTCAAATATGTGTATTAAATATAAATACCTGTCCATGAAGCAGAGTTGTCCGAAAGATGCTCATATCAGGTTTGAACCAGGTTTGATTGTAGTTTCTCTTTTTAAGGGTAGAGACTAGACAGCTGGTGAAGAGAGTTAGCACCCTATGCAGATGCAGTACCCTGAAAGTGCTTATATTTGTTTTGGTGTCTGTTGATTGCTTGCACCTTGGTCACTCTTTTAATAACATATCCCTGGAAAGAATGTGAAGAATTTATTGTCTCAGGAAAACACACTGATGATAAACTAGTATGTCTTGGGCAAGTGATGCAGGAAGTGAGCATCACAGATATTTTTCTGCGCCTAGTACTTAACCATTTTATTACAGTATAATGATATATATATATGGACTTACATGAGCTATTATCTGTTAATAGTATGGTAATTTCTTAACAGTTATTAAAGATCTGTTACAGGTAGATGTTAACTTGAATTTGACTCAGATACAGGCGTAAAACTTACTTAAAGAGAATTTTGTTGTGTATTGTTGTTATGTGGTCAGTGGCTTTTGTGATTGATGTTATAGGTTAATAATCAGACATTGTAGGTTTATTCCTGTTTCTTCTTTCCCCCTTTATAATTTGCAATTGGAACAAATTCAACATCATAATATACAGGCTGCAGAGAAGAAGGCCAAAGACAACAAAGTTGAGCTCAGGACAGTTGATTTTGGCAAAGCAGGTTACATTACAGATGCAGCAATCAAGACTCTTGTTCAGACCCTGGACAAGGTATGTGCAATGAGTAGGGAAATACGTGCTGAGATCCTTTTTGCTAAATTTCAATAGCAATTTGTGTGTGTGGGTATGGGCGTGTTCGCATGGGTGGGCATTGATAGGCTTGCCATTTTTTAGGTCATTTGCCCAAAAAGCCTCTACAATGCTGGTTTTTCAGGAAGTGTGAGTATTGCAGGTTTAGTTAGCAAGGAACAAAGTTTTCTCTATTGACCCCTGAGCTGATTGCCGGCCATTACAGTTGACATGCGAGTTCCTTTCTAAGAAGTTCAGAAAGGTATCAGGCATGATGCAGTATCTTCAGTTTTTATGCTTGCAGGAAGCCATGAAACAATAAGTGCATTCACTGAAATGATGAATTTTCAAAGGCAAGAGAATAATGAAATTGTGGCACTGCATGTCAAAATGATAATAGTGTTTTCTGTGACAGTAGAGTCCATTGATTGATGGGGGAAGAGATTATCACCTGTGGGAGTTACATTTCATACTTGCTGTAACTTGTAGATTTCATTATGTAACACAGTCATCGGTTCATCCTGTGTGAAAGAAAATTAGGAGCTTTATCTATCTGTTGTTCACTATGATGACATGAATTCTGAATTTTGAAAGCCCATAAAGACAGTTTAATGTATTGAGTGGGTGGATATAACTGTTGAGGATTATCTTGCCCAGATGTGAATTTATAGTAAGATCTGATACACCATGTTACAAGTGAAATCTGAAGAAAGATCTGAATAGTAAGTACCACTGATCTTATAATATCATTACATTTTATGAGAGGCTTATATCTTTGGCTTCTACAGAAGATATCTGTGGCTTTTGTAAATTTGAGAAGTCCTTTGGAGCTACGCATTTCACACTGACTAAAGAAAACAAAAAGATAGATTGTTTACCATGCTCTGTAAATGAGGGTGAGTGGATCTAAGGAGGACAGCTGAAGATGGCTTGTTAGGCAGTAGGCCGTTTCTTATTCTCTTATTCCCCACTTTGATCCTGTGACACCCACCTCCATTCCCAGTAAGCCCTTTTCATTGTTTAAATATTATTCCTACAGGCAACACTGTCCAAGATTACCAAAGTCTCACTGGAAGGATGCAGTATCCTCACAGATGTTGGCTTACACTGGCTTACACAGGCACTGTCAGAAAATAAGCAGAGCGTTCAGGTAATCCATGAGCATTTTATGCTATGTGTTACCACTATTTGTTAAGCTCATGATTATTAAACTGATAGAGAGGAATACATAAGTGTATGCCAGCATACCATTCACTTTGATGTTTTTTCCAAGAACTTGATGATGATGGTGATGAAATGAAAATTCTGTATCTTTAGTTTTGCTTTATGGAAATTAATAACGCTACTTAACCCTTTAAATCTGAGAGACAAATATTTAGATCTGACCATAAAAAGTATGTACCTTGAGAGACCGAAAAATCAGGCTGTACTTCATGACTTTGCCAGGAACCCAGAGGAATATCACTTTACATGGGGGATGGTAAGGATTGAAAGGGTTAAGATAAGAGCTTTTGTCTTTAATTGGATCAATATTCAGAAAGTTAGCAATCTCAGCAGTTTCTGCCCCCAGATATTTTTTGTACAATAATTATTATAATCAGGTTCTTCTTGTGCAGCAGTGTATTTTCTTTTTCAAATATTTCTGCTTGAATTTGAAATGGAATGATTATGAAATTGATTGATTATTTGTCGCTCATAAATTTTGATGATAGTTTAGGCATTCAATCAAACAACAGAAAATACTGAATTCAGCAGCCAATCAGGAATCAGGTACCTCCGTCAAAATAGTGGAAATAGAGTTGTAAGTAGGATATTAGGTAAAATTAAGTGTCTTGTCAAACTGTGTGTTGAAACACAGAGGGCAAAGTTTGATAGTTCAGTGGTGAAATTTAGTGAAACCACAAAACTTGTAACATCTTAGGTCACAAACATACACAGTAAAACTGGAAAGCAATAGCAAAAAATGTATTTTTTTTTTTTCAAAAAATCGCAGGGAAATAAAAGAGATATGAAGAGCACTGCACTCACTTAGTAACTATCAAAATTGGACGTGAAAATTTCTTTGATTTTGGGCACAAATTTAGATAAAAAATAACATCCTGGCAGTCCAGGTTGATGAAATTGCTCATGCTGTTCAAAGGACTAACACTTCACACAACCACATACATAAGATGCATATAGCACCATAGGATTTTAGGTTATAGCAGTTTCCTGAGAAAGCCCAGTTTTGCCCAAGGTTTTGGCAAAGACTCCTAAAGTAGTTTTGGTCTTGCTTATATTACAACCAGGCCAATGAATCAACTTCCCTTTTAAATCTTGTAATTTAAATCTTTTAAATCTTGCAGATAAACATAAATGGCTGCAGTAAGGTCACTGATGGAGGACTTGCCACGCTGGCCAGTGCCCCAAATATTGGCTCCATCGAGGCAATGGTCACAGCTGTCACACATCTCAGACAAGCTGGCAATACAAAAGGATGTCCTCTGCTTGTTGACCCTACCAGTAAGTGGCATAGAACATATAGTCTTTACCCATTAATGGTTCCAGCATTTATTTATGTTTACAATGTTCAGCCCCTACTTTCTGTATGGACAGCATACATAAATCTTACATAGTACATCCTTTTACTCCTTGGCAACCTTGGGTGAAATTCAGAATGGCTGACAGGACTGGCACAAAACTGTCAGATGTGAAAATTATTGCTCTGTTTTACAGTCCCCTTTTATATTATATATATACACATGCGTTGCTTTTACAACTCGTTTCCTAATTTCAACCATTTGCCATCTAAATATTTTCCAACTAAAGAGTTGCATTCAAATCTAGCTATCAGTCTGTCTTTCTGTCTGATTGTCTGTCTGTCTGTGTATCCATCCAAACATCCATACATATGTCCCGTCCCATCTCATCTGTCCATCCCATCCCATTCCGACTGTCTGTCCTTCCATCCATACATCTGCCTGTTCATCCCATCTGTCCCTCCCATCTCATCACATTCATCCATTCATCCCAAAACTTGTCTTGCCCATCCTTCTGCCTGCCTCTTCAATATATTTCAATCTTGTCTGTCCATCCATTTGCCTGTCTGTCAATATAGATATGAATATATACAGATATATAGATATATAGGTATAATTGCCATTCTTTTAAACATCTTGAAGATATATTGAAGACAAGAAGAAGCTTACAATACAAGGTTTCAGCAGAACAGAATTGAATTGGTGATGGAATATAGCATTTGCTTCCTGTGTTGCCTCCATTTGAAATATGTCTTAAAACGGGGTACCTCCCACATATTTGATCAATTCCTGTGTACAGATCTAGCACTTTCACGTACTTCCGTGCACTTTCAGAGCTCAAGGCTGATCCTCAGAAAACAGCTTACGTCCTTGTTGTTCCTATGTCAACCAAACACAGCCTATCAGCCTTCCTCAAGACAAAATCAGCAGAGGAGAGACAATCTTTCCATCACCTAAAAACTTTGCAGTTGTCTGACTGGAGCGTGAATGTGACTGAAGTTGAACGGAGCCATGTAAGCTTGGCATTAGGTTTTAGCTAATTGTCATTTGTTGTAATCCCTCTCATCACAACTTAGGCAAATTACAAAATTTTTCAATATTTTATACAACACTGTCCTCTTAATTGTATCACTCATGTTAATTGCAGCTTTACTTCATGTTCCTAGCAAGTTGCAGTAAAGCTGAGCTGATGTAGAAAATAAAGGTCTGATGCATGTTGTTTATTTTAGATAGGTTTACATGCTATATATTATTACCCTGTGATGGTAACTTTTATAGCAAAAAAAAAAAAAAATGATCTTTTGCAGCTTTGAATCTTGCAGGCCTGACAAGATAGCAGCAAGACCCGTTACTTATAGTCTAGTCACAGATTTTGCATTTTAAAAAGTGAGATTCCAGTCATTAACTCTTGAAACATTATGGTCCATTATGGTCAAATCAGTTCCTATATTCACGTTACTACAGCAGTCAAATACATGCATGTGTCAGTATCAGTATGTGAGATGGCAGTCAAATTTTGCAGCCAGGTATCAGCAGACTGGCTGGCAGGCACACAAGGATTGGTTATTATCCATAAAACCGGGTTATGCAGCCAGTAGGCAGCAGGAGCGGAGGTACCTGACAGTGGGAGAGTTAAGTCTTTATTCACTACACATCTTAGCCAGCCATGAAGCTTTGTGTATATTTGCTGTTGACAATCATTCCAGGTCCTTTTTGAGCACATGTTGCCTCCAAATCCACTTCACGTTATCATCCCTTTTGATGTGAAATGTGATGCCCAGGAACTGAAAGGGCAAGTCATTGACACTATCGCACATGTGCTGAGCAAAGTAAGTTCTGATTTTAATATGTCATTGTCAGTGCTGTGTTCTATCTTTACTGGGAATCAGCTTGGCCGTATGGTTTATGCATTATTCTCACAACCTAAAGGGTGAGAAGTCTGAGGTTTAAGGGTGTGGCTCTTAGGTTGGGCAGTTTGCATTGCAGTGTCCTTGGGGAAAACATCTAGCTCCTATTTTTTCTTGCTCAAGAAATGAATGAATAAGTACCTGACTTTAATGCTTAGGGGGGAGGGGGGGGGGCAAAGAGGCTAACTTCACTGCGGAAACAGACAGTGACATTGTTATGTGTATTATTTGTTACGTTTATGTGTTGTTGTTGATGATGTTGTATGTGTATATATTGTGAATGAAATATATACCATAGCATGACATTGTAAATAAAATTCTCTATTAAAATTGCCAAAGCAGTGTGGCAAATAACTATAAGATAAGTAAAGACTTCCCTGAAATAATTATCTACAGTCGTACACCATACTTGACTTTTGTTTAGAGTGATGAAGTTTGGAAGTCTGCCCTCATAGAATTATAATTGTTGAGTGATGATGTATAGTTATACATTATCTTGCTGTCCTAGGAGCGTCTAAATCCAAAGCACCGGATGGACAAAATGAGGGTTGTCAGTGGCTCCACTGGATTCATGGATAGAAGTTCATGGAACAAGTGCTCTCTGTCTCTTGATGGCATTCTGAGGTAAACAATACTGTTTCTCACCTCACCGAGCTATTTTTAGTGGGATATCCTCCCTTAACCCAGACGTGAGATGCCTACAAGGAATTCCATATCTCACATCAGTTAAACTACATCAACTAAACTACATTATTCCATTCATATCTTGAAAACTACATTATCAATATATACTACATTGAATCATTGAAGGAAATTACCCACACCCAAGGTGTTTTTATTGACAATGTATCAACAGGCAACAGGTTGTAACTATGTGCCATAGAGAAGGTTATGTAGTCACTCAGAATACCTGAGTTTCACCCAGTACCTGAATGCATTCACAAGTGGTGCTAACTACCAAAATACACACACTGTTCACATTGAGAGAATCACCAGGCCCCGTGGTATCTATTGGCAGCACAATTAGTGGTAAAAAGTGCGAGGAGCTGACAAAATCTAGATCTATAATAAAAGCACAACTATACACAGTTTGCACTGACAGAATCAATTATTTAAAACTGTAATAAAAAATAGTGCTTTCTTTATATGTTACTTAATAACACAGGGAATCTTTATCCGTGTTTTTTGTTTCATATACTGATCCTAGTCTCGGTAAAAATCAATGCTAATTATTATTGCTGATGGAGCCCCACAGTAAGCATTTCAGTCGAAACCTAAAGCTGGATTAGTCCATTAAACAAAAACACTGACAAAGATTTCCCCATAGTTCTTGCTGGACATGAAACTGGATTTTGTGAAATAGGAGATCTATTGAAATTGTCTTTTAGTTTGTATATATTGGCTTTTCTGGGACCTTAAGAACTTGAGACAAATAAAGAACATATATGATTAGCCTCTGTGTTTGTGGGTGCATTAAAGACTTTAGTAAATCCCCAATGCAGTTTCCTTTTCTTTCTCCATACACAGTTGAAACTTATGACATGAAATTTCTGAGCCACTCCTCTAAACTTTTACAGGATTGATTCAGAAATTTGATGTTATGAGGTATTTAAGCTTTGCGGTAAATTCAGTATGAAAATGATAAAGCAAGGGACTGGAGCCTTGCAACAAACAGGAATTCTATTAGCTGAGGTTTGAGATTTGCTGGATTTAACATGTTTTAAATTTTGTATGAATATATGAATGATTTTGTCTGTCCGCCATACTGTGGTTGCCTGCCATTCGTCTCTCTCGTCCAGCATCCTGTGTATCAATACCACTCCCCCACCTATCCACAATTATAAGCCCCTTTGCTTTTCTGTCTCAATTTACCACACAGGAACACCTCCAATAGCCCTAATGTCATTGGAGCAGTCGTGTCTCGCCAGCCAATGAGCCAAACTAACAATTACTTTGAAGTTCAGTGTGTCCAGAGCCAGCCAGAAACTGGACTTATCTTGGGTATCATGCATGACATTCTGCTGACAGACCGCTTTCCTCTTGACTCAAAGGAACGTAGTGGAGGAGCTGTTGATGGGTAGGTTTCTTAGGGAGGCACTACCGTTGTCTGAAGATTGTAATGTGCATAACTTGATGAGCAATTTATCACCATGAGTGCATTGGATATATATGCCAAATTGCACATCAGAGTGTTGAATAGTACATTTTTCTCTCTCAAGGGTGATGATTTTAGGACGGTCGGAATTATATTTGCTATATCACCAGTTGTTTGACATCACATTTCGCATATCTCTCTTAGATACCTTTATGTGTGATCCTACAGAGGCTTTTTCATATTTCCTGTCTAGCTATAAAGTTATTTCACATCAAAATTGTTGCTGCTAAGTAATTTAATGGAAGCCATTATGACTAGATATTTTAGTTCTGTTAAATTTGCAGATTGTGTGAGATCAAGGTAAGAAATTTATAGTACAGCTCAAGGACTGGAGTGGAAAGGCATCAAACCTATTATATCATCGGCCTTCACATAGGACCGGCCAAGTTCAAACATGACATGAATCAGCCTGGCCAGTTATATACAAAGACTGTCAATATGAGGATGAAAAACTGTGGCTGCATTTGTATGTCTGTGATAGAAATTTACACTGTTTAATGTTGGGTCTCAAATTTGTTAAGACATTCTGAAATGGGAAGGAAGAATCATCAGGATATGTATTACTGACTCAAGGTGGCGCTTGGCATGCCAAGGGAGTTGGCAGGGTATTTTTATGTTGTGAATCTAAGATTATCAGCCACCATGACAGATGTCAGCTGAAGGGTGGGTGGACTGATATAATATAATGCTTTCCAATTGCTAGTCAAGAAGTGCTTAACATTGCAACCCATAGTTGCCAACAGATCTGATCACTAGAACTACTAGAAGTTTGTTGTAAGAAGGACAGTTTAAATGCATGTAGATGTAGCATGAGTTTGGTTGGCCCCTTCCCTCTCTCCTCCCTCTGCGGGGAGTGGTGGCATACCTGAGCTAGTTGGTAATATTTTTAATCATTTTTAAATCTTTTAAACCAAAGTTAGTAACTTTTGTAACATAATCAGTAAGGCTACCAAAATTTGGAAAATTGTCTCACATTTTCAAAGGACACTGTGCAGATGTACTTGTCCAGCTTGATTAATATCATCATAGTGAATATTACACTTCATTACTTTTGTCATCGCTGTAGTCATCAATGTACTGAGCAGCATAACGTTTGTGAGCAGACAGAATGCATTAATAAATTTTGCAAAGCGTTTCTAGTATGTTGCTGTTGATGAGGCAGATGAGAATGATTATCAGTTTATGTTCCTCAGACCTTGAAATTTTCATTACTTCTTTTTGCAGCCATGAAATGGAAGATGGAGCTGTCTATGGGTTTGGTGTCAAAGGTGACTGGGACTCTGAATATGTGCCTAGTGCAGGTGCTACATACTACTTCACAAAGAATGGGGTGGAGGTCAGTTTTACAACAATAAAAATGTAATGACTGGTTGCTGTATTTTTTTGGTATACTTTTGATTTCCACTTCCAGCAGAAATTCAGTATCGAAAGTCTCTGATGATCTTCTGGGCTTAATATTTTGGTTCCTGGTCTAAGGATATAATCATCATTCTGAGTGACCGCAAGACATTTTGATATCTCAGTGAATTGATTCAGACTTTTCTCTAGCGCCGTAGTTTAGGGATGTATCATAATGACTTGCCTCATGCAAGTCCCTCTTCAGTTAAAAAAAACTCTGTCAAACTGAGTTACTCTTTGTTTAAAGTGTTTCTCTTTTGTAACTGTCACAGATATCAGATAAGAAGACCATTGAGCTGCCCCATATTGGCAGTAAATTGCTTCATATTGCTACTTTACTCTAGCCCTGTAGTTCAGTGATGTATCATAATGACTTGCCTCATGCAAGTCTCTCTTCATTAAAATAAAAAGCTCTGTCAAACTGAGCTCCTCTTTGTTTAAAGTGTTTCACTTTTGTACCTGTCACAGATATCAGATAAGAAGACCACTGAGCTGCCCCATATTGGCATGTTCCCTATTGTTGCTGTGCTGGGAAAAAGCTATGCTGCCATCAAATTTTTGAACCAGGCTTGCCCTCCAGCGGTGAGTGATTCTTACCCTCTTCCCTTTGGTTCTTTGGTTGTGTCAGTTCTTCGCCTGACATAGGTCAATGCTATAAGAAAATACCAACCCTATTAATCTTTGTTAACTCTTATTTGTATTAGGAATCAGAACATCAAGAACAGTGGCTCCAGTTCCTCAAGATCAACTCATTCAGTGCTGAGCCACCACTGGAAAAATCCTACCATATACTGAGCAGTTTCAGAGCAGACACCCAGTTTTAGGTTGGCTTACAAGAATAGTCATAAAAAAATTAACCTATAATGGCTCTTTTTACAAAATATCCTTTTCACAGTGAAGGTAAATGAATGCTACAACAGGTGAAGATGATGATGTTGGTGTTTGTGTTTGAGCTGCCAGTATGGTGGCTTGCAAGAATTCTTGTCCCTAATATAGGATGGGGATAACCGGATGAGAGAACACTTGTTCATAGCACAGAGTTAATGAGTTAAGCGGCACTGAATGATATGAAAAGAATGTCCGTCAACCAACACTATACCAATATTTTCAGCACATGAGCTCTGAGAGGGCTTTTGGCAGGGAGAGCAGAACATGTGTGGGTCTGTTCCTTTCATACTAGTTATGTTGATCGTGTAAACACCTAACTTATTAACTGTAGCTGTAATGAACACAGTATTGCATGCATGGGCTGTGAGTTTGTGCTGTAACATGTCATTTGAAAAAAATCCTGTCTGGGGTTAACAATTCTAGCACAGAAAGCAGATTTAGTCACTGTAATTGCTACACATAATGTAGAGGTGGTCTTCATCCGGCCAAGAGAAAAACAAAGGGACAGACTACACCATCTTGTATCAGTCAGCAAGTAACTTAGCAAGGCAGTAACATGGCATAAGCAACTGATGCAGGTGGGCATGTTCATTATGTTGGAAGCATAACATTGTGAGAGGTAAATATTTGATTTGCCCAAAGAGATATCATATGAATATCTTGTAATATGACTAAAAGCACAGATGAAAATAAAGGTCCTTCTTCTTTATCATTGTGCCAGGGTCTCCTTGAGAAATGGGAAGAAAACAAACAGTACTGGACACCAGCATTTATGCACAACATTCTGTGTGATGACAGGGGTATAATGAGGTAAGTCCATCATCCTTCTTGTCAGAACGACATATTTCCGCCACTGTCAGTGATAATAATATTTCTTGAGAAATGCAAAATTCTTCGGCTGCAGGATACAACAAGTAAAATGAGATAATAACTCTTTAATCTTTTCTTTGCTGCTTTGAACAATTGGCGAAGCAGCACATACAGTTTACCCACAAGTGCTGAGATTCTTTTCCCAGCTGCCAAAATATTTGTCTGGAAACTGTGCTGTATTCACTGCGGTATTGTGGCCTAAGCTATATACGAAATATACCTTTTATATGCTCGGACTGAAACTTTTACAACTTCTTGAAGTACTCTCCATTAGCATTGATGCACGACTGCATCCTCCTAAACTAAGAGACAAAGGAATGGCTCCACTTCTCAGCAGGTATCCCCTCAATTATTTTGTTCAAAGTAAAGAGCCCTTCTTCGTTGTCACTGAATCACGTCCCTCTCATTTGAATATTGACTGACAGGAATAAGAAAAAGTCACAAGAAGCTGGGTCCGGTGAGTATGGCAGTTGTGGGAGAGATTTTACATTTTCTCTTTCCAAATACTCCAAAGTCACGTGTGCTTTTTAAGCACTTGCTTTATCGTGGTGCAGCTTAAGCCTTCGAGCGCCCATCCTCGGATGCTTTTGTGCCCACTCGTGAAAGGCCTTTGGTAAACAGTTATTGATATACCCTAGGGCAGTAACAGTCCTTTGATCTTCTACAGGAGCTGTTATAATATGGCCGCATTTTCAAAGAAAAAACTGCTACTATCATTTTACCAGTGCTTTGAGATCACTTAAATTTCACAGATGGAGCATCTCCAGCACCCACCCAACATCTGCTTTGCCATTGCTTTCAGGATTGTAATTGTACACCCATGTTTCGTCTCCAGTCATGACTTTAAACACAGACTTTGACCAGCCTTCATTATTTTCTCTGGGCATGGTTTGACAAAATTCAACCCTAGCCTTGAGGTACCCACTGGGCACAGACCTTCTTTACTCTTAGTGTTCATGTAATATTATATAGACAGTAGTGGATGAAAAGCCAAGTTCCTCCTGTATTTCCTCATATGTTATTTTCCTGTCTCTATATACCAACTTTTGCACAGCTTCTATGTTTTCATTTGTAGTTACAGGGGAAGGGGAGGGGTCTACTTTGGTGGTCTTTCTGCCACATGAAAATTCCCGATACCATCCGTAAACACTTGATTTGGAAGGGGCAGACTCGCCAAATGTTGCCGTTAGCTGATCCAGACATTCCATCGCTGTTAAACCCCTTTTGTAGTTATACAAAATCATTGCTCGAAAATCACGAGTGTCTAGCTCCATTTTGATGTTCGAAGACGGCCTTACCTCACCTCACAGTTCTGGTCATAAAACATGTCATTTTTGTTGAAAAATTATGAAAAAAATTTCCCGATCTTATAAAGCATTTATGCACACTTCTGCCAAATTTGAAACCAATAGGATCACTAGAGATAGGTTAATCCAAGGATGTAAAAGTTATACCTCGTAGTTTGATCCTCATCTACTCCCCTCTCTCTGCACTAAGTCATCTTATCCTGGTAGTGGCATTTCTCCTCATTTGCACCCCGTCGAAACGGGGCACAAGTTGTTCTTTAGCTAAACCAAGGTATTGTTTTGGTGTGAAAGCATAATGTGGGTACGTTAATTAGGTGAAAAAGTTTTTGACCTAGCATTAATTTGGCCCAAGACATGGTTGTATGAAGCGGGAGAGGGTCATTCCATGCAATAAAAAAGAAATTTTGAGAAAATCATGATTGAAAAACATTTTAATACTATTTGATTCGTCTAATATGCCTCATTAAGACTCAAATTTATCCACAATTTCTGACCATTTACCCATAAAATCAGTGTTTTTATGTAGAAAAATTATTTTATTCTCCATTTCCACAACAAAATTTGATACTGGAGGGCCTTACTCACCTCCAGAACTGATAGTCTGTCGCAGTTCTTGGTTTGGTGACACAAACCTCATCTGGGCATTGTAAGATATATATGTTCAGCAACTGTTTTGACACCTCTTCAATAATTTCCTCATTGTTTGCATACAAAAATCCTCTATTTGTTGCAGCATTGGCAAGTTTGCAGGATTTCTCCTTCCTCACAACTCAAAATTTAGAAACTGATAAATGAAACAAAAATCAGTATTTAGAACCTCTACCCTACTTTCTCAATGTATGCTTACAAAAAACCTCCGTCTGGATGAAATACTATAACTTTCATTAAGAAAAAAGTTGTATAAGTATCTGTGATGAAGATAATCTGGATGAAGATATATGAGTGTTGAGCAGTACAAATGTGATCTTATGTTCAGTTCATCCATATGTTTTGCAGCTATGTGGATAACTACAAGTCCGCTGGGAACATTGGCCTTCTCGTTTGTCAAGAGCAAATTACAAGGGAGTACAACACTTTCTCCATCCGAGTCTTGAACACAGGAAACTCAGGCATCATAACTCTGGGTCTGGGTCCTGAGGATTACCCAATAAATCGTCAGCCGGGCTGGGAAAAGGCATCAGTTGCTCTGCATGGTGACAATGGCAAGTAAGTTCAGACAATTTTTATATTTCTAGCTGTGGTTTTTTGTTTCTTTATTCTGTCATCGTCCATGCAAGCTATTCTCCTTCCACTCTTTTCTTGTTATTGCTTTCTTTTGTTTTCTCTCTTTCTCCTTCATGTTTCCCTTTCATATCTTGTTTCATTATCAATCCCTTCATTTATTTCTATGGTGACCGCCAACAAGTATTTGCTTAAAAAAGTTGCTGGCATTTGTCATGAGGGATTTTAACCAGTCTGTGCTAGAATGCTATATGGATATTGATCTCATCTCATCAAGAGAATACACTCTGAGATACGTTGTCTTTCATATTTTTTAATGATTTATCTTTGGTTTTGGTAATTTGAAGATGAATTACCTTTTCATAATCAAACAGCCAGGACAAACAATCTGGTATTTGCCATTGGCCCCAGAGTGAGGTTTTCAAGTATGAGTGACTGAGCATATGCTTATAGTTACTGATAAATAACTGTACTTCCCGAATGTATTTCTGGCTTTATCATTCTAACAGAATTTATGTAGAAGCAGGCAGTGGTGCAAACCCTTCAAGCGGAGAGTGCCATGTGTGGAAAGCTGGGGATGAGGTCACAGCTGTGGTCAGCAATATGGGGGAGGGGGATACCATCCAGCTAGACAAAGAGATCCAAGTGGACTTCTATGTCAACGGAAAACTGGTAAGTAGAAGTGAAATTGTGGAGTTGGTTTTTTTCCTCTGCCGCCTTAGCAGAGATTAAAAGTGTGCATAACATCTTTGCTTTACACAGTTATACCACCTGCACTCATGAAAAGTGATAAACTGCCATTTTCCCTGAATGCTGAGTTCTGTCACTGCCTCAGCTTTTTAAGTTGAAAAGAAAAGTTATATATTTGACAGATAATTGAAAAGTATTTTGTCACTTTAAATGTTATTTCAAATGAAGGGAAAAAATGTAAGCGTTAATTCTTTTCACCCAAGTATTTTATTTACTTTAAAATTTTTAAGGATATCTAGATTTCAATCCCTGTTTTGTTTTGAATGAATGCTGGAATTTGTTACACAAAAATGCATCCCTGAAGATACTACAGTCATTTTTCAACAAAAGTGCATCTACTGAAGTTCATAAAAATGCTCTTCAATTGTGTTTTAAATACATGTGAAAAGATGCCAGATATTGTCTAAATATCTCCACACTACCAGCTCTGATCTTTAACCTTCCTCTGGAACACTCATGCCTGGATTGTAGTCAACAGAAATCAACAAATTCAAGTTTCTGTGATTTATCTTCCTTCCTTCCTTCCTTCCTTCTTGCCTGCCTGCCTATTTGCCTGCCTGCCTGCTTGCCTGCCTGCCTACCAGCTTGCTTGCCTGCCTGCTTGCCTCCCGCCTCCCCCTCTCTCCCTCTTTCCCTCCCTCCCCTCTATTCTTTATTTGCAATTATATTCATTTCAGATGGCCACAGTGAAGCATAAACTGACAGGGGGCAAGCCAGGAGTCCGTTTCGTATTCATGGTGGGATTGAAAGGAAAAGGAGTCAAAGCTCAAATGCTGAACCATCGCCCCATATACTTACCTCCAGTATGTCCACAACAGTTTCCATTCATCCCATTTGTCCAACTGCCGCAGGATGACCAGTGCTTGCACATGCAAGCAAGAAAACGAATTACGTTCAAGCTTTTTACAGGCTTTTTAGAAAAAAAAATTATTTGCTCGGTAGATCATCATTAAGGCATTATGAAGTGTTTCGGACTTTGGGCAATTCCAACAGAATACCACATCAGTTACATTCATGTCTGAAGAACGTTGATCTTACAGTAGCAATTTTTGGTCATTTCTACCAGGGGTTAATTAAATAAATTCAAATGTAAACTGAAACTCTTCACTGTAAAGTCAAATCTTTCAGAGATTAGCTTAGCTGACATTGCAGTCTGCAGGAACTGCCTGTCCACCTGGAGATAAAGAAGGATGTTGTTACAATTCTATTAAATTTCATAATGCTGCTGTAATTTAATGACAGGATTTCATTAGACTGACACATGCCTGTTTTCTTTTGATGTCTAATGCCTCCTATTTTGGTGATTTGAAATTTTAGAAATTATGAGTAATATTAATTTCCAAATAAAAAAGATGAAATGTATTTTGCAAATAGGTACAGTAAGAAGAGAAGTGTGTTCACGGAATGAAAAAACGTGCATGTCATCAGACTTTTTGGTGGGATGATTTGTTTTTAATGGAATGCAATAGAAAGATACTGTAACAGTGGTATATTTCATGAGGATTTAAATTTTGTGAGCTGGGTTTGACTTGCCAAAAAAAATTGTTCCCCTGCAACAAAATTCCTTACACAATGTTTCGAAGGGCAGTAAACAATGGACCTCATCTTTAGGGTAGGCCTTGCATTCTACTGTACATTAAAATTCGCAAGATTGTCATCGGCAGTCCTAAAACAACATTCTGGATAACTCTAAGACTTTTGTGCTCATACTCACATGAGCAAAATATTATGCAGGTTTTGGGAAAGTTAGATCCTCACACAAAGTCATTTCCAAATTTTTGCATAAACTAGATCGCAATGAAAAAAAAAACCAACACTTTTTCAGTAGCTTTATATGTTCGATTCAACTAATTCACAGCCCCCAAAGATGAACATGCTGACCATGGGTCGTTCTAACTTCATGAATATCTATGATGATGGCAGAGTTGCGTACAGGTAATGTGCAATTTTGTTGCCAAAGAGCATGATCTTCCAGGACTCATAACATCTTGCTTGCAGTTACCTTTGATAGACATGACAAGACATGGGTTATTTATCACAAAAATTGCCAAACCTTTTGCAGCCGTATTTGCATAGCCTGATGCATCTTTTAGTATAAAAGGCATGATTGAAATTAGACCCTGGTACTCATCTTGAATGGCAGCCCATAAAGAAATGCTGGTAAAACCTTGGACAGTGCAGAGCTGTTATGAAGCCTGTCCTTTACCTTAGCAGAGGTTCATTCTTTTGCTATAACTTAGACCTAGGATCATTAACTACACTTAATTGAATTAATGACTTATTTATCAGCTCAGTAAAGATAATATATCGCCAACTGTGATTGTGTTTGTAATACAGCAGCACTCATATATGATTTTATTACCTTCTCAGTAGTTTGCTTGGATAACTAAGATGTTCAGCTTTGACAATTTATGAACTCATTTTTAAAGACCGGCCTATGAATTTTTATTACCTTTGAGTGGCAGAGAAGTTAATGGTCAGAATATGTGCCTGGAGATACAATATGGGCCATGGAATACATATGCACAAATAAATGCAAATGTACATGTCCATAGCCTTACACTGAAGCACACATTAAAATATAGACTGCCTGCATATAAGTAGAGATGAAAGCAACAGAATCATGTACATTGTCCAGTAGATGACTGCAGAAGGAAGACTAAATCGTCTTGTGACTTTTGATATTTTAGACAACACGGCAGTGTTGGGCTTCCACCCTCAGGAAACAAATAGGATGCCTCTGTCAAATCGATGTGCGAACCACACAGTCAGAAGATAATGTCCTTATTCATGCATTTGGAGTGCTCTTGCATATTTTGGAGTCATTTTATAGTCTCCACTTCAGGATGTGCAGATTAGTACAAAATGTTCTTTACAAAGGAAACTGATATTCTGTCCTAAATAGTGTAAAAAGAGGTTGAACGACCAGAACAATGCTCTGAGATGGTCCAGTGAAGATAACCTGTGAGAACTATTGTAGCAACTTGTAAATAATTATGTCAGCCAGTTTTGAGTGGAGTTCTCATTATACTGATATAACCATTGCTCTCCTCAGGAAATTTGACAACCGAGAACTGTTCGGAACATTCATGTCCAAAACTCCTTTTAATGAGAAACTGACCTACTTTGAACTGAAAGTGAAACACCTCGGTGGCAACCAACATTGTGGGATCGGTGTTGCCCCCAGAAATTATTTGGTCAACCAGATGGTGGGCTGGATGCAGGGGTCAGCGGGCTATCACGCAGACAATGGACAGTGAGTTATCACAATGACCCTATTGGATTACTATAACACAAAAAGTCAGAGCCAAATTGTAAAAGCCTCTTTGAGCTATGTAATGAAATTTTTTCCTTAAATCATAGGAACGTTCCAAGATCACCAAGACCAGTCCTTTAACCTGGAGCCATCACTCTGTTCAGATTTTATGCTGTGTACAGTGGCAGTCCCTCATTTTGAGTTTTCACACTTTTAAGTTTGGTGAAAATGGGTTAAAAATTTGGCTTTCTTTTGCAGACCACAGGCATATGCAGATGAAATCCTCTGAGGCCATTGGAAAATGCTGCTTGCAGCAAATATATTTTTACACATTCTGGACTGAATTTCACTACCTTTTCAGTGTGGTTTTAGGTCATAGGCATGACCTGTAGAGTCTGTCCAAAACAAGCCTTCATACCCTGCTTTTATTGACTCTGATTTAGATTTTGGACCAATTAGACTCTGTAATCACAAATATTCGTCCATCCTTAAATGAATAGTCTCAGTTGCAGTTGAAGTGACTTTTAATACAGAACTTCAGCCTCGATATACAGCATTTTACTAATTTATCTCTAAGCCATTTTGGAATGAGGATACTATTGCTGGATAATGTCACCAGAGTAGGAAGAGATACAAAGCTCTGTTACTGAATATTACTATTGAACCTAATATTTAACACATTTAATTCTACTTACTAACAATCCAGATAATCAGAACTTCCACTTAATTGCAACTTCATCCATGCTCCTGAGAAATTGCGACTACACAAAGTTGACTGTACCAAAATGTATACAACATCACTATTTGTCTTTTCATCAGGCTGTATCATAATGCCTCATCCGGAACCAGAAGTCCCCTAGACCAAGCTGCAGCTTTCACAACAGGGGACACTGTGGGCTGTGGCTTCAATGCCAAGACTGCCAAATTTCGTCCTGATGGATCTCTGGAAAATCAGCAGACACTTCAGTTCTACTTTACGAAGAATGGGAAGAGGGTGAGAACTAATAAAATACCATTGCAGACCCTCACAAACTCAGATTTCAGGGGCTTAGCTCAGAATGCCACTTTCAAGTTTGTGAGATGAATTAATAGAAATATAGAGCAAAGGGCCAGAGGTTTGGAGCAAAGTGCCGGAGCTTTGCAGTGAGCAAGCAAAGAAATTTTGAGTTCATGCATTTTGAGGTTGTGAGTTTCTTTTGTATTATCCATGTATCCCTTTGTCGGTAATATAATACAATTGAGCTTGAATGTCATTACTTAACTTAACCTTACAAAGACTGTATCTTTACAAAATAGATGGTCTTCATGGATTAGACAATTTTTGGGAGAGAACTGAAAATATTATTTATTCTCTAAATATTCAGCCTAGAGTAAATTTGTCAAAGGCTTGGGTTTGCAAATTGAAAGTCACCAGCTTTTTTCTATTTCTAATTTCACTTGAAATTTATTTATTTATTATGTAATCACCTACATATATATTTGTTTATTTTTGTAGCACAATGTTTTGACTAACCTTGACAGATTTCATATCTGAGAGTTGGCTGTTGTGTTATACAGTTATTTCTTTATAATATTTGGGCTGGGAGACAGGCTGGTCACAGTCATAGCACAAAGGTAAAATATGTAGAACAAATGAATGGTCATCTTTTAACCTGCATTGCTTCAATAGGTCAGCAGGTCGTCATGATGTCAAGCTAGTTGTGAGGCAAGGTCTAACAGTATGCAGTTATACACATTGATAAATGCATTTATTATCCAGCATTCGCTGTTACCATTTTTTATGTTGATGCATCGCTTACATTCAAGATACCAAATGAGGAATTCATTTGGACTTTTCTTTTTAATTGTGAAAGAAGCAATTATAGCTTTGACATTTGCTAAGAATTTGGTAATGCCTAATTTCCAAGTGGATTCCTAAAATACTCATGATAACAATGTACACCTGATACACTTTAAATCAACCACTTTGTTCGTAATGTGTAGTTTTCAGAGGGATCCATTCAGCAGGGTAAGGGACACTCCTGGATGTTTATTCTTTCACTTCTTATTACCTGATTATATTTGCTCTTGCCAAGTGTATCCCTTATCAAATTGCACTATGTATTAAAGATGACATGAAAAGAAAAACAACAACAAGATGATTGAATATTGGATATTGAATATTGAATATTGGCCACTTTAATTATGACATTAATGATGAAAATTTAAACATAAAAAATTGCAGCTATTTATGTGATGGGAGTAGGGAAAAAATCATCACAAGTCATTATCACATCTACAGCAGCTGTAGTGAGGTGATAACTTTGCAGACTGTTTCTTTCTAGGCTCATGAGTTTGCATATGAGTACCTGAGTGATGGCATCTTTCCTACTGTGAGCCTGCACTATGAGCCAGATGAGCTGATACTGAACAACTACTATCCCGGGGCCGAAAGTGGGGAGCTGGTTGACATGCAGATCAAGAAGGTGGCTGCAATAATCATAATAATATTAATAATGATAATAACAATAGTAATAAATTTGTATTTTGAGTGTCTGTGTGTGTCAGGGTGGGTGTATGTGTGTGTTGAGNGGGGGGGGGGGGGGGGGGGGCTCTAGCTTACATGAGATGTGTCAGAAACTGCTGGTGCTCATGTTCATGCCGCTTGTTTAATCCTGACAATAGTGAAGTGAAATTATTTGCTTGTTAAGCTAATTGTTCTAGTTTAGAACTACAAACATGGATAACTCTTACAGATTAACCCCACTGCTATATGATGTTTTACAAGTGCTGATATCACCAGTCACTATGAGCTCATTAGTGTGTACATTAGTGTACATAGCTTTGCCTGAATTAGGGTTTTACAGTGAGTGGTTTGGCATGATTATGGCTATACTTCACACACATACCTAGGAGCACTTCATTACCTAGGAAGTTAGATGAAGGGATATGTGGAAATGACAGAGAATGCTACTACTGAGATGAACATGTATGTCCCAGTGCTGATTGGACCAGAGAGTTTTTTTTGTTTTTTTTGTCCCACTCCTTTCTGATTGGCGACCGGCGTTGGTTAGTTGATTGTTACTTTCATTACTTTCATTCAGGGTGTTAACATTCTGTTCTTATTCTAGAGTGTTATAGTGTTACTCCCTCCCACCGCCTACGTAACTGGTGGTGACCCTATGTCCCGAACGAAAATAAATCCCGTATTAGCGTTAGACAAGACCAGAGAGTAGGACATTATTGTATGTATGTCATGTGTAGCAAAGGGCGGCTGAAGTCAGAGAGCTTACACGAGATGTGTCAAAAACCACGTTGGTGCTCATGTTCATGCTTTTCGTTCAATCCTGGTTTTAAGTTTTCTGTCCGGTTGTTTTGCCAGGAAAGTGTGAAGAAAGAGGATGCCTTTGTGGAAGGCTGTAGGTTCACATTGGTTGGAGTTGGAGATGGGGAGTCTGATCCTCAGGGGAAAGTTCAGCTCCTGCAACAGATGCTGCATGAGGGGCTGGAGTTCCCTGCCATGGCAGTGATTGAAAAGCACATTCAAGAAATGGAAAGGTACTTCTTTGTTAATCCTTGGAAAGCTACGCTTGAACTACAGTAGTTCTCATCCTCACACCACTATGCTGGACGTGAAGGTTGAACAAATATTTCATGTCAGAGCCAGCCATGTGAAGCGGCAGTCAAATTTTTGCAGCTGGTCAGCCAAAAGACAACATGAGGAGCATTAATTATTATCTGTAAAACTGGGTCATGCAGCAAGTGGGCAGGTGGACAAAGGGCATTTTGCTTTATGAGATTTATGTTTTTAGCTTTTGGTGAAGCATACGTCATTGATAAAATGCTACCGAGCTTTCCTATCTCTTGCCTCCTTGTACATGTATGACCCCTCCCCACCACCATTAATTCCAGCTCGTGCTGTCTCTAACTTCAGCTCTCTGCACCATGTTGTCCTGGCATCCCCTTGAACTTTACCTCGTGGGTTTGAGAGGTACTAGTTTTGTAATGAGATCCTCAGACTGTTGAGAGCCAGGCTTAGTCTTGTGTGGGTGAAGTGACAGAGGCAAACAGGCAAAGACAATGTGCAAGCACAGTGCATATAGTCAATAGCAAGATTTAAGGAAAAGTGGTGGTCAGGAGTTAATAATGAATAATAACAATAATGACATGGTTTATAGATCCCTTAACTGGAAATTGCCTAATCACAAACCCTTATAAATATTGTTATGAAGATAAATGTAGTAAGCCAGATCATCCAGTAATCTTATGAATTCTTTAGAGGGCATGCTGTGCTATCGCTATTTACAAGGCCAGCACAACCAATTTTTGGGGAATAGTTTTCACTGTCTGCATAGCTAGGCACTCATTTTCCTGATGAATGGACAAAGGAAAATTGCATTGCAATGCTTTCCTCATGCATGCAAGTTATTCCTTCAAATCCTGGATTTAGTGCCATGCTCATTTTGTCAAATTGTTTCTGAGGGATCAGCTCTTCTCTTTTGGATATGATTAACGTATTGTTTTGTTTACTTTATTTCTTCATTTATTGATTGTTTCACCAGTTTACTCTGAAGACCTTGTCTACAGTGACTATAAAATAATGATTTTAGGGAAGTGGAAAGTAAAACTTTATTCTTTTATTTGACAGCAATCCAAAAATGATGGACTTGCAAGGGCAACAGCTCTATGGTCAGTTGTGCTGGCAGAAGGAATGTCTGGATAGGTTTTTGAAAAACAGATCACGTTTGAAGTTCCTCTCAGTGAATGTTTTCTCTGGACAGGTAAATATTTACCAGCTACAAGTTGTCCTTGAAATCTCTTTCTCCCCCTCTATAATATTATATATGTTATATATATATGAGTTGTTTAGGGGGAGGGGTAAGGAAAAACGTGATGGTGGAGGCATGTGTTGAACATATATGCTGCTGTGGGAAGCAGTATGCATTTCTGTGCAGTTAAAACTTTACTTTTGTCTTCTGTTATTCAATATGGTTACAAGGTTTTAACCTAGTGAGAAACATACCTGTTCAGAGTTCTCAGTATGGATATATTTGATTGATTGAATGCAATACTGCCTCAGTACCTCATTGTTTATTTTGAGTTCAAGGGCTAGATTGGCTTTTAAAGGTTCTCACAATGGGTCACAGTATTCTCTGAACCTCACCTAGCCTGGGGAAAGTATAACAAATTGAGACCACTGTGTTGCAAATTAGTAGTCATGATCATGTGTCATTCATGGTTGCAAATGATCAGGGAATAAAAATAGAAATATACAAATATACATCTTCTTGCTGGGAATACATCAGGAATTTCCTACCACTGAAATTTTTATGTGTGAAAAACCAAGCAACTTAAGCATTACCTCTGTCTTTGCAAGAGGAGAAAGTAAAAAGTTTGTATCTCATTGAATATAGATTTTCTCCAAAAGGCTCTGATTGCACTACTAAAAAAGTAAGTATGTAAACGGTGTAAAAAACATTTCTTTTGAATCAGCAACATTTTTCATGGACGCAGATGATTTTTGGGCGCCATTTATAAACATTATTCATAAAATTAATTGTATGTGAGCAGTTGTATTTTATGGACTAAACATAGCATCATAGTGGCCTCAGAATCACATATAAATCAAGAGAAGTCAGGAGTAACATTTTTGAAGAAATGCAGAAAGTCATAGAATTTTTTTGTTCCACTGCAAGTGCTGTTTCATGTTTGGAAAGGCCTGGCATTGCATCAGTTTGAAATGAGAATAAGAGCTTATCTTGAACAGTTGTTATGTGATTTCTCATGCAGGGTCACGAGGAACTGGTGAATCACATTCTTCAGGTGTGCAATATGGACCTGGCCAATCACACCAAATTTTATGAGCTGCATGACAAGGTGAAGACTGGTTTGAAGAAGATCATGGACACACTTGCCAAGGAGAAACTGATAGCTTCAAACACGCTCTTGAAGTTGGTGGGAGAAGACTTGGGATGCAGTGGATGGGTGTTTGAAATGGCAGTTCGTTACTTGCAAACTAAGGTGAGATGACAATCTTGTCAAAATAAAAAGCTATGATGATACTGGCTTAATATTGAAATATTTTGCTTTGAATATGGATTTACTGAAGTTACTGCTGTTATTTGTGTTTGTTGTTGTTGTTGTGATTGTTGATTCTAATCCGTTCAGAATATTATAGTTAGCATTAATAAGTATTCGTTATCTGATTTTTCTGGGGGTTTATTGAGCATTCTACAACTTTCGCTATCTTGGTATTGATTTATTATTTTGCTTTCTGTGTGCTTACATGGTTATAAGGCTGCTCCTGTCTGTAAAGGTTCTTTTCTTTTGCCTTTATTTTTTGCCTTCCTTCATCTCTCTCAATTTTATAATTTCTTTTACACTTTTGAAGCAGTACACCACTTAATCGTATCCATTGTTGATTACTGTCTCACAACAATAGGTCATATATTTATTTTCCCACTAAATCACTCTTTTACATCTTTGCAGCTGGATTTGTTCATATTTTACTTGTTGCAGAATATTAAGGCATAACTGCTGTGTTGCACCTAAGCTCACTTCAATGAGAAATGATTAGTGTTGAAAATATTTTTTGAAAAGAATTCAACAAGTTTATTTAACTAAAAACCCATTTCGCTGGTGTGGTACATTGGCAAACAACACATAATAATACATGGGCAATGGGACAGCATGGAATGTTAGACATGTGAGTGACCTGAATTTTTTATGCCTAAACAGGGACAACTGCTTTGGATCCCCATGAGGAGAACGATTATTGCAGTGGACATGCAGTTTGCAGAGACACTTGGCCGAAAGACACAAACATTGCCAAATACGACCTCAGGGAATATCGCACCTTGCATAGGAACTGAATCAAAAATTTGGTACAACATTGCAGATATTGTGCCAGACTTCAAATATCTGATTAACACCAAGGTTAATGAATGCTTCCTATTTTTTTGTTAACTCATATTCAGTTTATCGCAGCTTTGTGAGAACCTGGATGTGGTTGTGATAAACAGTTGTTGTGGTTATCCAGAGACATTATTACAGAAAATACTGTATTCTGTTACATGAAAGACAGTGACATTAAGTGAAAGCTGTCATTAAGGGATTTAACTGTTCTACAGAAAGGTTCATAATTGTTGTTTTATCATTATTGTTGATTGAATAAAAACATTGTGGAATGGATGTGGTGATCGCCCTTAGGCCCATATAAAAGCAGTTGCCTTGATCAGGTGGTCTTTTACATGGGTTGATATGTTCAATCAAGATATAAGATTACCTTTTCTCCTATGGTTCTCAAGTTGCAAAACCCTTAAACAGCTTCATAATGTTTCAGATTAACCAATGAAGTAATCAGTTGTTACATTCAGCTCCACTAAATTGCAATCTGGATAATCACAACTTGTGCTTAACCACAATACTTTCCACAACAAAATGCTATCTTATATATAAATGTCACTTCACAGCTCCAGTTAATGGCAACTTTTTCAATAATTCTGAGGAGTTGTGATTAGGTGGCGTTGGCTGTACCATCAATACAAACTAAAATATTGTCGATCCCCACAAAAGTTGTTGCCATATGTGGTATTATGATGTTTTTTTTTACATTTTACTCTCTTTTGCACATAAGAAAGGGTGGTTACTTTAACTGGTGATCGCAATATGGTGTTAAAATATATAGGAGATATGAGTGGTCATCCCTACAATGTCATCGCCACAACAATTGATGGCAGCATACAAGTGATTGTCAGGCTAAGTTCATATATGTGGCAGGTGTATGTACGTACCATGCTGGTCCTTTTTGTGGTCACCATGATTGTTAAAGAAGACAGCTTGAATGAAGTTAGAACATCTTAAGAGTTGAAAGTATTTAATAGCTGATTGCACCTTATGTATTTTTGTTCATTCAAAGTTTTTATGCATTCAAAATTTTTGTTGAGGTCAAACTGGACACATACCACAAGAGTGAAAAATTAATCCTAGTTGTCACCAAAATGATGTTTTCTGGTCTTAGGTTTTCTGTCACAAAGAATTTAATCATCAGGTGATCAGTGTGCTGAATATGTCTACAATGACCAATGTGGGTGTGTATTTTTTTGGGTCATATGGTTATCCTAATATAGATTAACATATCACACATTGCATATCCAAAATTTATCTTGATTGTGAACTAATTTACTAATTTTATCCTTATATTTATCATTTCTCTCAAACATCAGCCAGAGCTCCTGAGTCACGTCTTTCTCTTCCTGGGAGTAATGGAGATTCCTCGTCTTCGTACCCGCAAGGACGATCCAAAGTTTTGTTACTGCATGCCTGAAGCCATTGGGAAACTTCCTGTCCAGTTGGTGGGTATAAGATAGGGCATTCTATTTATGTACATTTATGCTGTAAAACCTGCTTAGTATTACCACAATTCTAGAAAATTTGACAAATGAATGGAAAATTATCATCAGCATTTCCAAATCTGGAAAATACCTGCATTGGCAATTATGGACAGCTCTGATTAAAACTTCATGGAAAGTTTGATCTGGGCATTTATAATTTTGACTGGAACTGCTTTCTGTTGCACTGACTAGAGCGAAAACTTGTTGGTGATTGGAAAACTTCATGTAATCAAAACTAGTTATATAATGGTTTCAGTTACACTGTTATCATGGAAAAAATGTTAGCCTGCCTGAAAATCCCATGGAAAAGTCATATAAAAAAATGTTTTATCATTCTCTGGCAACCATGAGCTTGTAGCTCTTGCACAAGTTTTTAAAGGTTAGTAAATGTTGTACAGTTGCACACGCGCACCCAGTTTGATGTTAGGTGATCTATTCACCCTTAGAGCCTGATACAATCTATTCACCCGTAGAGCCTAATACAATCTATTCACCCGTAGAGCCTGATACAATCTATTCACCCTTAGAGTCTGATACCTCAGTCTCAACTTTAGCAAGATAAGTCTCATTTTGACTGGCTGCAGGACAAAGATAGCTGCGTATTGCACCATAATTAATAACACTGACCAATGGGAAACACTTTATGATAGTATTTCAAGGTAGCTTGAGGGGCCATGTTTTTTACCCATGGCAGATTATAATTTGGTTAATTAACAAAAGAGCACTCTTGGTATAATTGTTTGTGTCTTATCAAATATGATTGATTTTTGTTTTATGAGGGTTGAGCAGGCCAACAGTGTAGCTGTTGTGGGGGGAGTATGTGAATGATTTTGGCATTATGCTCAAGATTAACCAGGTCATGGGTTTGATTCCTCACTATTGTCATTCATAAGTGTCTTGGGAAAACATTTCATTCACATTTTCCTTGGTCCACCTGTCTGTGAAATGGCTACCTGGCTACAGGCAGTGCAAGATATGGTCAGAAGGTTGGTGATCAGTGCCTGAAACTGGCAGTGGCACTATATGCTTACCAAGTACTTAATGAAGTCCTAGAATGCTCAAGCTTGCTTGAGTAGGCATTAGTCTGGATATGAGACATATAAACCACATTATTATTGTGTATTAGGTTTTTGAATGTTGTTGAAATAAGTGAAAACTTACTTACATGATATCTTTCTTCACAGTCCGATTTCCTCCAGAATGATAAAGATGTTGTGCTGATCCAGCGGGACTACCATTTCCTGTACAGCAGCCCCATCCGAGTCCTGTCCCTGATTGTTTCCAGGTGTTTGATGTTCTTCAGGGCACTGGCCGTTTCCCATGACTGGGCTGTGTTTCAGAGTGGGGCTGCACAGACTGCCATATACGTGAATGGAGGTACACATTTGACATACATACACTTAAAAACAGTATTTAGTTATACAGTAAGTGTGTGTTGGCAGTTACATCTCTCAATGTTTAATAACTAAAGTAGGAATAATGGCAGTTACCGCTTTCTATGCTTAATAATTACAGCAGAAATACTAGCAGTGAATTCTTGATGTATGATAATTGTAGCAGAAAATTTAGCATTAAAGTTTTCTCTAAGCGTGATATTTGTCCTCCAGTAGAAATACCAGAGGCATGCATCATGAAGTAACTGCCTATGAAGACGGCAATTATTATTCCAGCTTTATGTTCCTTCATGTGAAAACAGTAATATCCTTTATCCTTTGACATAACCTTCCATTTCTTTTAGCCAGTTCTCAAGTCAACCAGGCAGCAGAAATGTCACTGCTGTGCATATCCATGTATTTGAGTTGTTGGCCATTTCATCGACAGGTTTTTACTTTTTTATTTGCTAATTTCCACCTGGTCAGTGGATGGTTCTCCCTTGAATGTACAGGTTGATACATACACTTTTTTTTTTAAATTTGTGGAGGTTGATTTTTAATAAAGTGAGAGACTATATTTACCATCCAGCTGTACCCGCAAGCCAGCAAGCTAGAGATTCTTCAGACTGTGCAGTTTTACCTCTCTCCATGCCATCACCTCAGTTTACAAGCATTGTATATATGCACTTTTGGTCCACAATACCAATTAGATCAAACCAGTAGATGGCACTGAGTCAAAGGACAACAGCCCACATTGTGCTGGACTGGTAAAGAGGCATATTATGTTTATTTGATATGATCCTGGGACTTTCCCATGGTATACCTGCGTAGGTGTTTGAGCAGGTTCAGGAAGAGAAAGCACTATTGAGAGTCCTTGAACAATAGCCAAGGACTCATTCTTTTCCTTAACCTCCCTTCTAGCCTTGACTTTTCTCATAGCTCTAACCCAGGCACACTTTGGAAGAATGTCAAGATAATTCCAAATGTACAAAGAAAACATGTAAACTGAGGTGATGATGTGTCACATTCATATGAAATACTATTTCCAATCTCCATCACTCTCTCATCTTTCCTACACAGAGCAAGGCTTGAAAGTGGAGACGCGCTGCTTCATGCCATCCAAGAAAAGTGACAACATTGACTATGACACCCAGTTTCATGTGGAAGAATATGCCTTCAACATTTTCTGCATGTTCATTGACCACATTGATCTCATCTTGACCAGGCTGAAATTGAAAGTCATCTACACTGACAAGACACCACTGAACTTAGGTATGAATGATTATGCTTAGCATGGCCATACCACAAGGTAAAAAGGGATCACCTGCATTGAGATGAGTGCTGTAAACTTTTTTCTGCTCCTTTTCCTATTTTCTTGTCCATTCCCTCATCAGTTGTCTTACCATCTCTTGCGTTATGTTTTTCATATGTTCTTCCATCCTTAACAGCACAGTTCTCTGTTTCATATTTGTAGCCTGTGAGGATTGAAAGGGACAAAATTCATCTGAGATACAACTGGCCATATCAGTTGTTTCTTTCTCTGACATTTGCAGTGAGTGTTTGCTTGATATGCATGTGATTGGTTTGCAGGTAGTAGTTCTGAGAGTGAACCCACTTCCCAGTATTCACTAGTGTGCTATTCATATTTTAAAAATATATGTTGATAATCATTCTCACACTAGACTTCGTAACTTCATGGGCCAAAAACGTAGCCCCTTGAAACTGAGTCGAGCATGCAGATACAAAAAAATGTTATACCAATTATTGCTTCTAAGTTTGTTGTCACTTCTTGGAGACTTAGCCGTTGAGGTACAATGTCAAGGCTAGGCTGTGGCATTTCCCTGCAGTGTAGTGGGTAAAGTAATATCGGCTGTTATTCTTGGTTCTCTTGCTGTAGTGAACACATCCATTGGCTGCATCCACATCTGGGGGCTGTCAGATGATGATTACAGACAGACACTGTGCACGCTGTGTGGCCAGTGCTGTGACAAGGGGCGGAACTGTCCTTACAATGGGGTGGGTGGAGAGTATCAGCACCAGTGTGGCTGCAACACTGTCATCATTGGCTGTAAGGAATGTGGCATCTGCGAGCGCTGTGCTGAACTTATGTGGGTGAGTCACATGTCAGTATTACCTTTAGGGTCATTATGATTTAGAACATATCCTCATGAGTGATGTACAGTAGGAGATCACAAACTGGAGTTTCAGGAGACTGGCTCAGAAATTTCAGTTTAGAAGATAATGAAATTCTTGAGGTATTGGAAAATGTGTTAGAAATATAGAATCCATCATAAAGGTGGATGAACAAATTTACTGAATGATGACACACCATTTTCTGTATCATTCATTTAGTCAGACACTGTCACCAGAATTGCAAGATTCATAGCAACAATTCCTAAGCACAGTTGTTGGGCACAGACACTTGCAGGCAGACATGCCAATCTGAGCCTGAAAAGAAAGAGGAATAACAAAAGTTACAAAGAGCAAATGACCTGGAGCTTTATAATGAGCAGATGTGAAATTTTGAGCACATTTTTTATTTAAGATCGTGAGCTTCTGCTTTATAACAACATATTGGAGAAGAAACAAGATCTCATATGGCCATTTTAATAATAATAATAATAATAATAATAATGCAGTTTATAAATCTCATATCCAGGCTAATGCCAGCTCATGCAACTCACACTATTATTATCCCATCAGACCAGATCTTTGTAGGACTTTCTCAGCTCCCTGGGGACTTTCTCAACTCCCTGGGAAGTGGTCACTGCCATTTGGAGATGCTGGTCACTAACATTCTGACAATATCTATCATTGCCTACAGCCAGTTCTTCATTTTACAGATATTTTATTGGCATGAAGAGACACAATCCCTTATAAGATTGTTAAGACCTGATGCCAAAAGCCCCTTTGTGCAGATAAATTTCAATAATGCCAGCAGAAATGTTCTGAAATGTCTCAGCAAAAATGATGTTGATACTTGCTTATAACTTAAGTTTTGACAGAACTAGCCTAAATTTCCAATCTAAATGATGTTGTTACTTACTTAGGACCAGTTTTGTGACAATCAGTGTGTGGGCCCCAACAAATGCAGCATTTATTAGTTTTGTGCTTATTGACTATGACTGACTGTCATCAGGGAGGCAGATAATTATGCCCCAGCTGCTGTTTCTATTACCAAGAACTGGTTTTTTTCCCTTTACAAACATTATATAGGGGATAAACAGGGTCATTAAACTGAAGGCCAAATAAAAAGCTATTGTAAATGGGTTTCTACTGTGCTTAAATTTAAGAAGGGAAAAAGTATCTTCAAATGTATGGCCGTTTAATACTGTAGATGCAGTTTGTATTTGTATGAACTTATTTACCTTTTGATATGAGGCTGATAGTTTGTGATATTCTTTTCAAGTATATTCCTTTTATAAGACAGTGTGTATCGCAAGGTGCATGGAGAACCCAACTACAAAAACATCTCTCTGCGATGAAGAACCACCTGTCATGTACAGCCATTTTTCTGAGTCCCTTTGAGTATCCCTACATGACAGGCTTTCCTGTATTTATAAATATAGCAACTGACAGAACTGAGAATAATGGGAGCAAGGACTGTGAGAGATCTACTGATGTGAAGAACAAGAGGTTGAGAAATGGTCCAAGTTTTCTATATATGGAGCTTTTGTACTGTCATTTACATGTTGAGAGGATCATTTTCACAGTATTTCGCCATTTCTCTTTTATCCTCCTCAGACCATTCGGTCCTACCTTCGACCTAACTTGGAGGTCGCAAGTTATGGTGACATGAAGAGCAACCCTTACATTCCTCTCAATGCTATTACCTATGATGAGATAGAGTTTACAAATCTTGGAACGCAACAAGCACCACTTTGCTTAAAAGTGTAAGTGATGTCTTATTCTAGTGAAAAGAAGTATCACGCTTGAATCAGATGTTTTGGAAGTTCCAAAGTTGATGCTGTTGAATTTGTGAACTTACTCGAGTAGTTTCATCTTGGCATCAACACTCTGAAATCTTTTCAATTGATGTTAATCCCAAAAAAAAGAAAAAAATCACTATCCATAAATCTGAATATATTAACATTTTCATTCTAAATATCTGATTGCCAGGAGCACCGGTCAGTACACAGGCCAGGACACTCAGGGAGCTGTCACCAAGATGTTCCCTTCCCTGGCTACTGAATTTCCCAACACACAGTCTTTGCAGGACCATATGAAGGCACTAGGCACTGCAGTATGTTGTTAGAATAGTATTTACAGTTCATGTTTTCCTATTGCTGCTTCTCACTCTGTTTTATTTAATGTTTGTTTGTTCAAAATGTCTGATGCTCAGCACTTTATACAGCAGGACCTCATGAACTAGGAGTTCATAATTTTGAGTTCGTGAAGTGTTCAAATTCATGTTTATAATTTGACCACAGTGCCATCCAGGAGACCAGTTTATAATTTTGAGTGTGTGAAATGTTGTAGTTCATGAATATAATTTGATCACCATGCAATCCAGGGAACCAATTTGTATGGTTATTTTGAGTTTGTGAAATGCTCAAGTTCATGAATATAATTTGACCACCATGCAATCCTGGGAACCTATTTACGCAGTAATTTTGTGAAATGTTCAAGTTCATGAGTATAATCTGACCACCGTGCAATCCCCGCCGACAAAGAATGCCTATATTATGGATTTGCCTACTGATATGATGCCCAAAGGCTTTGCACTGCATAGCATCATCAGTGAAAGAATGACAGAAAAGTATTCAAAATTTCAGCCTCATCGGGGAGCTGTGCAAACTTGCCCATCCATTTTTAATAATCTTGCACATTCTAGGACTGTAAATCTTTTCCGTTCCATTTAGTTTAGGTTGGTGGGCTCTTGCAAAATTTTATAAACAACAGTTTCAGCATTTACCACAATGGAAACCAGCGCGCCATGTCCTTGGTCCATTCTTAGCATGAAAATATAGAAAATGGACTTGGAATTTGAGCATTTAAGCAAATATATATTTGAGTTTTTTCAAGCACAGGAAATTTCAGATAATGTGGTGCTGCTGTATCAACATATTTAGATGAACTTGATTCTGAGAATGTTCTTGGGCACTATAATATGTGGGTGTATTTTGGCCTTGTACCAAATTGAGAACAATGCAAAGTCTGACTAGCAGAAACACTTAAAAGCGAGGAGGATCTTATGTTCTTTTAAGAGTATTTAGTAGTACTGAAGGATGATATTTTGGAAGAAGTCAGAATGTCGTTACTACAACATTACACGGGCTGGACAGTGTTTTGGGAGATTGGAGGTCATGATGTCCTGTGGCAGATACAGTATACATTTTACTATTGAACATTTAAAATCTTGGATCATCTCTTCGTGTTTTTTGGGTTTTTTTTTCATTGTTGTTGTTTGTTACTTCACATTTTCTGTGTGGTTGAAAAATTTATGAAACAGCTATATCAAACAACCAATTATGCTGAACCTTTTCACGTATTGGTAGCACAGTAATCTTTTATTTGAGGTTTTTCTCACTTAGATTCAAGCAGTTTTTACCTCTAATTTTTTTTTTTTTCAGACTGATGATTCCAGATTGATGACATTCAATCAGGGTGACACAGTGACCATTAAACTGGACCCTGTCAAGGTACTGTTCATTCATCCTTCATGTAATAGCTTCACTCTGTCAAAAGGTATCTCTAGACCCAGAGTCCATGGAAACAACCCAATAATAACATCCTACTGTAACTGTTGTTTTTGTCAATAACTTTTGACAGATATCATGTTATTTTTGTGGATGTAAAACAGTATCATTGTTAACAGACAGCTTTGTACATGTTCTGTTCTCTACTTCAAAATCCAGCTAAGTGTCTGTCTACTAATTGTCCCTGTTATTATCTAAAAGTGAATTCTTCTTTAGCTTCCTGCAAGCTTGCAGTGTTTTCAACCTCTTCCTTATTTGAACCTATTTCCTATATTTAAGGAAAGATGTTGCGTCTTTTCCCTCTTTCTTCATGAAAGAAACTATGTCAGTGAGACAAGGCATTCATGATTTCTTTTTTTGTTAGAAGAACTCTTTTTATCTTCCCAGAGCGACCCAAAGATAGTGGTGCAGGTGGAGGAAGAGTCCTTGCTGGAGATTACACCAGCCTACTTCACCTGCATATGTCGAGAGTGTACAGTCTGGCACGACACTGGCATTGTGGCGTAAGTAGCAGACAGTTGTGCCTGGGACATGAACATGCCACCCCTAAAGTTTTTACCTGAGCTGTCATTTTGCTGAATTTGTGATGAGGATATGTTTAAGTTTGTAAAATTTATGGAAGAATTATTTATTCAGTTAGCCTGAATAGTGAAATCATAGCAGGGCCACAGAACATTTAAATTACACATATATATGTAAAAGTTGAAATTCCTCTGTTGGTTTTTTTTTTTTTGTCTTGAAGGTTTAATATGTGGAAACATGTCAATTAACAAACATAGTGGGTCTGATCATGATCATAGTCAAAATTTAAACTTGTTTATAACCTCAGTTTTTTTTTTGTTTTTTTTTTTGTTTTATGATTGCTTTCTCTGACAGTTATCCAACATCATTATGAGCAGACCATACTCTACATTTTTAAAGGGCGAGGAGGTGATATTGTAGAAAATGAAGTAACTGTAGCATGATCTGAATGGCTCGCCTTTATGTTACACAGGTACACGAGTGCATCCCCTGCAGTTCCAGTGGGTCAGTTTATAAGTGCTTCTCCCTTAACACCAGAGTGCCCATCCTTTTCATTTGGTGAGTGCTGTGATAGTTTGTTTTTAAGCCCAGCTTACAATGTTGCCTTTACCAGAAGATGTTAGCACTTACAACATAATGCTTCCATTGGTGCTGCGGAGTTTGTCTGTGTCCAGAAAATAAAAACAACACATTATTGCCTTGCTGTGTTGTTTGCTGTTGATTGCAGTAGCTGCCACTGCATTTGAACAATCACAATACTAGTGTCGGACAACAATGGGCAAATTTCTTAGTTGTCCGCTCATCCAGGATCATTTCATTTGTGTGTGTATATCTGTCCATCGTGCTAAATGGTTAAATATCAATCCTGGCCTTACTTTCAAAATTCTAGAGACCTTAGGACTCTCCGATCCAGGATTTATGGATTTGTATAATTTGAATTTATGATATCTCGCTACTACAACATTACACGGACTAGACGGTGTTATGTGTACGTAAGATGGGAGGTCATGATGTCCTGTGGCAGATATATATTTTACAATTTAACATTTAAAATCTTGGATCATCTCTTCGTTTTTTTGTTTTTTGTTTTTTTTTATTGTTGTTGTTGTTTGTTAGTCACATCATGCCCAACATTTTTCTCCATTTCTCTAACATGAAGTTAAATCCCACAAACAGAAATCATAAACCCAGGAGAGAGCTGCTACATTGCAATAGGTGTTTGTCCTAAGAGATATCCACCTGATCGTCAGCCTGGCTGGAACACTGGTTCTGTTGGATACCATGCTGATGATGGAGGGTAAAGTGTTCACAATTTCACATAGCTTATGCCGACTGGCATCTCCAGTTTTAGTGGGAAGGTGGGGGACAATTAGGATATGATTCAATTCAATCTAAATAGCAGAGACAAGTTTGAGAGTTTGAGGCAGAATAGTAGCCACAAGAGTTTTAGACAGATGTTAAAGTGGTTATAGGAACAGAGTGATGCTGGCACAAGAACTTAGGTTGGTTGCCTTCACAATAATGTTATGAAGTGCTTTGTTACCTTGTGAAATTTCAAGAGTTTGGGATTGCTGGTGGAGGGGGTTTAATAGAAAGGGTGCAAAAATTAGAGGAAGTGCAATACACTTTGCTCATCACCAAGCATTTTATGTCAGAGTAGTGGGAGCCAAGAAAGGAAATAAGGGAAGGAAAGTGACAGAATGGACAGAACATCACTTCTTAAACAAAATTTCAGTAATGGGTCAACATAAGGGGAAAGGAGAAGTGGGAACTTGCAGGAAGCTCAGTCAGGATCCACTGTCAGATAACAGTAGAGACAGTAGAGAGATCAATATTGGGTTCTGAACTTGGGAATGGTGCATCTGTGGAGCTGTTGGGAGTGTAGTGTAGTTGTATCCATCAACAAGTGAAACTTCTTTGCTAATACATGTCTTCTGTGCATTTTTGTTAAGTCATAAGTGCATCTGCATTATGAATACTTACCTCGAAGGTGTCATTTTGCTTTGGATGCAATAGTTTCACATGTGTATACAGTACTAAAAAATTAGAGACACATTTGAGCAGGTGTTTTCCTCAGTTCTTCCCTCTATAAAAACATGTACCTGGCTATAGGAAATGGCAGATTTTGTCTGAAAAATCAGCTCTGGTAAATCCGCATTGAATGCTCCTCAGAGATTAGAAAGACTTAGGCCTGTGGGGTGATAATAGTGTGAAGTTGTGTGAGTGGACATTAATCTTGATATGGGACTTATACACTGCATCATTATTACGATTATTATTATTATTTCAGAATCTTCTTAGGCACTGGCTGGCCAGGTGTCAGAGTTGATAAATGCATCACAGGAGACATCATGAAGATTGTGCTGAACTTTGAGGGACAGACATTTAAATTCTACAAGAATGATAAAATGGTAAATATAGCTGTTTTTCTCACTAAAACATACTTTACTGTTGACTGTCTGATGCTTAGTCTGTGAGAGTTGACTATACATTGTTAGAACAGTGGAATGTATTCTGATTCATAACACTGTCAGTCCTTGTTCCACCTGTCATTGCTATCACTGTAGAAGATCTTCGATAATGGGACTGCCCAAGTAAGAATTCAGTTATAATAGTACAGATATTGTATCTTTAAAACTAGTTTGAATATCACAGAATCAAAGTCCTTTTTAAGAGTCAAGTTTGTTAGATTCGGCTTACTCAAAACTCAACAAAAAGCATGGAAAAGTTGCAGTTCCATGGTGGATGATAAAGCACTCTGTTGATAAGCTTTTGAAGCAAAAAGTGACACACAGTGGATTGCAAATAAATGGAGACCACTACCATGTGCTTTCTGTTTCAGGTCCATGAAACGAAACGGCAACGAAACTTTGGCAACCTTCATGCAGCCATTGGGTTCCACTCTGTCGGAGAGGCTGTGCGGTTACTGGAGAAAGAGCCATGGAAGATGACTGGAGATGAGGAGGTCAGAATTTATTCTGTGTCTTAATAATATTTAGAGCAGTGCCTCAGGAACTTAAGTCCAGAGGACAGTATCATAATGCATTTTTTTTTTATTGTCACACCCTTTCTAATAAATGCACTCATCACCTCCTTCTCCTTACATCAGTCTCTTGAAATTGTACATGGTAACAAAGCACATCATAACAATACTGTGAGGATAACTATGTTAAGCATCAAGGCAGCATAATGATGCACCTGTAACTACTTCAGCTTGTAGAGGAAGCTCTTCTCTACCATGGTATTCTTCCACTCTCCAATTTCTTCTTGATATTCAGACTGTACTAAATCATGCTTCATTTATCACACTTCCCTACTTCAATTCCATGTATTGGGGATACCAGTCTGAAAACAACAATTTGAATTTATGATATGAGCAAGTTTATGAGTAAACTTTGATTTTGAAAACAAGCAACAGTGGGCTAGAACATTACAATGAATATGTGGGTATTTGAAGTACAATAGGTACATTATTCTCCTGTATTTTATATTGCATGTTTAACAACTTTTGAAGAGAGATAATATACTAACCCATAGCTGCTATAGCCATTAGAGAAACTCGGCAAGAAGTAATAACAACATCCTGATAAGAAAACTAAAGATTTGAAGCAGCGCATGCTGATTCAACAAAGAATATGCTAAGAAAGACTTAGAGTAGTGTCATCGATTGCGAACGTCACGATTTGCGAACACCTTCACACTATTTCATATCGGCACACACTCTCCTTCTATTTACAAAGAAACTGACAACCTGGCATGTTGGCTACACATATCTGGTACTATCCGGATATAAGTGATGTCCACCATCTTACAAGATGTCCGACTGAATCAATGTACCATCAACAGGGGGTAGCCATCTTAGCTAATCCACTTCCTCCGGAAAAATACAGTTCTGAACCGGAAGAAGGCTTTACCTTGTTGCCTGTTTGGCTATTTCTATATTTNTAAACTTTGATTTTGAAAACAAGCAACAGTGGGCTAGAACATTACAATGAATATGCTGGTATTTGAGGTACAATAGATACATTATTCTCCTGTATTTTATATTGCATGTTTAACAACTTTTGAAGAGAGATAATATACTAACCTATAGCTGCTATAGCCATTAGAGAAACTCGGCAAGAAGTAATAACAACATCCTGATAAGAAAACTAAAGCTTTGAAGCAGCGCATGCTGATTCAATAAAGAACATGCTAAGAAAGACTTAGGGAGGATGTCCATCAGACTTTTACTCCGTAAAGCCTGTCTGCAGTCATCCTTTCTTGTTGTGCTATATGATAATTTCCTATTTTTTTGCTTTTAAGACTGTAATGTCAGATTGCAGCTTTCAGGCCTGTGATGTTTCTTCCCTCTCCCCCCCTGTGTATTCTCTGCATTTTAACATTCACATCATCAATTCTTTTATTCCATTAGCCTGATCTACCAGCTGCATTTGATTCTTACAAGTATGGAAATATGCACATCAGGTCAGTCTTTTAATAAGTATCTAAATGTGACAGGTTACATTTGGAAATTCAATATATTGAAAGAAGATCAGCTGGTTCTGAAGATATCTGCATTATGCATGGCCTTTCTGCATTTCACTTTGTGGCAAAACAGGTCAGCGCTTAAGAGAAAGTTCAGAAAGGAAATTCTGATTGAAATTTGCAGTAGTGACTTTTGATGTTTTTGAAAACTATGATTTGAATGATTTTGCTAAGTTATTTTACATAGTTTAAGAAATGCATTGTAAAGTAATTTTTGGAGGAGTTTCAAGATTGTGGAGATGGAAATTTATAGCACAGAGGAAGGTATTAAGTGACTACAGAAAAATTCTACACTTACTTTGATGTGAGTTTCTTTTAGGGACAGACTAAAGCCACATAAGCCCTGGATAGTCACATGGATTAATTGCGGTGTGAGGGTCTCAGTGTGTTTCTTTAGTAAGACAGCAGGGCAGGCATTTGAGAAGCTTGGGACCCAGAAGCCCTCTGTTCTCTTATGTGTCCATAGTGACTTTATGCTTTTGTCATGAATTTCATAGCTTGCAGCCAGGGGTGTATGACAAACCTTCTTGATTTTATACACTGTTTGGTCATGCAGTTTCTCACACACTGTTTAAGAAACTGCTTGCTAAGTTGAAAGTTGAGTAAGGCTGTGTTTAGAAACCCACATAGGAGAACAGTACATGTATTTGTTTATTTCCTTCATAGTCCTGGACGCACTCTGTCGATGAGGAAGGTTAAAAACAAGCTGACCGGATGGCTCATGATCCATAATCCCAGCAAAGGCATTGTGGGATACAAAGTGAGTGGCTGTCAAGGGATCTTATTAACATGTGCACAAGTCATTAAACGTTTCATATATATTCATGTTATTTTCATATATATTCATGTTATCATGTTTGAGCACCAATAACTTTGATTTAGAATAGTAGTGCTCAAATTGCTCAGATTATGACCCATTCTTTGACTGTTGCAGCACCCAGAGTTAATACATGCTTTCATTATCAATTTGTTACATAATTTATTCATGTTTGTACAGACTGTGTGGTCAACCATAGTGCTGTACTCTGTGTGGTGATAAACCAGATACATTCATTGTTCCAAAGGAAGATACATGACAGTATCAGAAAGTATTTTGTCCTAAAATAGTACGCCAAACAGGCTGCCTGTTACATTTAATTTTTCTGTGTGCTATTTCACAGATTCCATCTGCAATTGTATCCATCCCAGTTGGGTACCTAGAGCCATCAAAATCTCGAGCTTTCAGGCTGGTGGTTGACTTTTCTCAAGGTAAACTAACTGTTGTTCAGTGTGATGCAGATAAATATAACACTGAATTGGAAATTTTGTCACTGCACCATGATCGATCTGTCTTTTCAGAACTTTATATTTAATCAGTATATTTAGTGACAATTCCTTAATCGAAAAGACAGTTAAGTCAACTTTGAGAGATTTTTTAGCCTTTATTAGCCATTATTAACATTGATTGCTCCTTCTGTGACTTTTAAAAAAATTAGCACGCCTTGTTGCTAATCTGAATTATTTTGATGCATTCACCTTGAACTCTAGTTTAGATTCAAGACTTTCAGAATAAAATATACTAAACAGGCGAAACTAGAACTGTAGGAGAACAAATACATAATGAAAGATATTTAATACCTATCTGTCTTGTCACTATTTGCAGGAAAGATAGACCCATTTTAATTTTTGTAACCAGCAACACAAGCCTTGACCCGATAAACAACATAGAACCTTTTAATTTATTTTGGCTTTAGTCCAACTTCAGCCATTTTGGAAACATAGTTATGGTGTATGGAGTGGAAAGGTCTTTCACCTTTCAGCCATGGATGAATTTCTCCTCTAAAATTACAGTGTCAGAATCGCCTTTCATTGACATCCACTGGTTCTTACTGGACTCCAACCGGGATTACTCCGATGTGGATATAGGAGAAATCTACAACAAAACCACCACTGAGAGTTTGCTCAAGCACAGGTGGGTGGAGGGCAGAGGGAGAAAGGGAAAAGGATGTGATGGAGGAGGGTGGCGGGGTGAGGGGAAGGTGTGGTGGGCAATATGAGCTTGGAGCAAAGTTCCCAGATGTTAAGGAAGTTGTGGCCAAATGGTTTTGGTGTGAAAGCCCAGATCAAAAGATTTTGTTTGATAACTGTAATAGGCACATAGTGGATGCCTTGGAAAAGCTTTTTATTCACGTTTTTCTCCTGTCTACGGGTCTGTAAAGTAGATACCGGAATATAGGCAGAGAAAGACTATCAGAATATTCAGTGTTGCACAAGTGAAATGGTACTGGTGCTTGTATGTTCCGAGGAGCTGAGAAAGTTACTGAATACTTTGGCCAAATGATGTGAAGTGGTACAAGTTATCATTTGCCTGCATAGGAGACTTATAAAAGCCCACTATCATTGTAATAGACGGACAAGGCAAGGCAAAAGGAGAGAGAAAGCCAGTGGTGAAGGGTGGTTTGATAAAAATGAACACACACACAGTCAGACTTGAGGCACTGCTAAGGATAGAGTAGAGGGGTTATGTGGGAAATTCTTGAAGATACTGAACACAAAATCTTGATATACAGCACAGGATTGTTGGTCCAAAACGCTGTCTCTAGTCTTGTGATATGATGTTAAAACATAATATTTATACCTTTAGCCAGAACAACACTTGAAGACAAAACAGTATCACTTAGAAAAGTAAGTTATTTTATTGGAAACCACAAGTGAGAAGATATGAGACAGAACTGTTAGAATCAAAGAGAAGCAGTATCTCTACTATGGTGCCACCCCTGACAGTCTGTATTGGTTTTTATGCTACATGTGAGTGATTATCTACTCGCTAAAATATTAACTGATCGCCATGTTTTTAATTTTAGGTTGAAGGTGAAAGTTACAGATGTCCAGGCTTCAGACTCAAGACCCCTGAAACTTGCTTCAGAGGAGCCAGATGCCAGTGTATGTTCACTTATTTGTCTGTCAGTTGAGTTGCTCATATCACATTTTAAATTTGAATGTTTGCAGCTTTGTAATCAGAAGGTTATGGGCTCAGTTCTCATTATGGTCTTACTGTGAATACCTAAAGCAAGCATTTTATTCACAGTTTAATCATTTGTAAACTGGCTTAGTGATTGTCAACACATAAAGCTATGGTCTGCATGCTGGTGTCTAGCACCCGTGAAAGGGCAGTGACATGTTGTTTAGGGATTTGATAGAGTCATCAAATTATCTGAAGTGCTAGGGGAAATAATAATGTGAAGTCACATGAGCAGGCTTGCCTGGATGCAATACTTATGATATTGTGCTGTCACTATATTTCCTGTCATCCTTTTTTTGTTGATTTACACAGTGCCTAAAAAAAAAACAACAAACCTGCTTAAACAGATATCCAGTATAGTTTATGTTGAAGTTTGGGCTTTGAGTCAACACTGCATGTCCTGAATCTGTGGATATACTGACATGATTTCATTATTATTGATTGGCTTTCTTTTTCTTTATCTATTCTTCAATATTGTACAGGACTGTTATATGGCAGAAGTTTTCAAGAATGGCATTTCTGTTCAAAAATACTGGCTGAAGGGAGGCAATTATGTATGCAGTTTGCCAGAGAAGTGCAAAGTGCTTGTCCGCTACCCCAAGTTCCCGGTGAGAATACAGCATTTGTTATTGTGTACTGTTTGAATCATCAAAGGTAGCTAGTTAATCCTCGTGATGTGGTGATAGTATATATGTATGGAAGCACCAGCTTGACTGTTACGCTGGGTTACTTTGCTATGCTGCGAAACTGTTTCCCACGATTGGAGGTAAGATGTTATGATTATTACGTGTGAAACAAAGGAAGACTGATGATAGGTTGAGAAACCGGATGTTTTTGTGCCAGCCTATAAGACTAAGAGGGAGCGTTATTGCCTTTGTTTACAATTCACGGTTCATCACATTGTCCAAATGGATGGCTAACACAGTACCATGCACAGCTCCCTCTTGTCTCCTCCTATCACACTCCCCATATACACAACGTCGAAATGAAAAGATTAGTGTGGCAGCTGAGTGTTTATCTGAATGTGACTAAAGTTGCCAGTCCTCCCCCAACCCTCCTCCACGTGGACTTTTCTAGATTACATCAACCTTATTGTGTGTGTATGTGTGCATGCTCCAGTCTACAAGATACTTTTAAGCATATTGCTAACACAAAGAAACAAGCACATATAATAATAAAAAATACCCTCACATATGCCTTGTCCATCTTCCTATACAAAAACTATAATGCTTTTAATAGATATGCAGCGGTTTTTTTAACGAATGACAGTCTAGTATAAAGGCATTGTTTACATCTGTCAGCTGACGGCCAGGCAATATGCTGGCTATAACATATTAAAACTAGGTCACACAGCCAGCGACCTGCATAGCGCGTGGTCAGCCAGCTACTAGTGTTAATATTTTTGAGAATTAAAAAGAATTTATGGCAGGATGAATGGAGGAACATCTACTATTGGCAGGTTGCTGGAATCAGTGGGCCAGTAGATTAAAGTGTCAGTAGGCTGTACAAATCAAGATTAGAACAGTGAAAAGTTTTCATCAGCTCATTACTTGGCAATATTTTCCTGAGCTGTCTTGATCAGGAAAAATCAGCTGATTTCACTGTGGCAATCAGACTGGCATATATTTGAGCTTAGTATTCTGTAATTTACTTGCTTAGGTGGTGACAAGAATAAGAATACTATTTACATAAAGTAAATTGGGATTGGATGGCCATCAAAATCCTCACAAGACTGATAATACTTTTTATTTAAATATTTGATGTTAGTGTACATTATGAATATTTGAACATTTCATTTATTCCACAGACTCTGGATCAGCCAAATGGATTCCAGAAGGGGATGAGGGCCATTCTGGATCTGACAAGTTCACAGAAGTGAGTATGTTAAAATTTGTGAGAGTAGTGGTTTACAGGGGTTAGTGACTAAGTCCTAATTTTCATAACGCTAAGTCTCCAGCAAGGCAAGAGCGCTCATCAGTATCCATGCATAACGTCATGTCAGTGTATTATGAGTTTATTAGACAACTGAGCACTTTGATCTTAATAGGTTTTGTTTGTCATTTGCTTCTCTTGACTGGATGGGGCATTGCAAGAGAAATCAATATTTGCATCACATGTAGATAGAATGACTACATCTGGATCTCCCTCTAGTATAGAAGAGTTAAGCAAGGAGAAAACTGAGACCAAAAAAAATGACTGTCTGCCTGTTTCATTCACAATATTCTATTCAAAGATTTGTGCTCTGTACAATAGGATTTCATAAACTTCAGTACAAGGAGACTGGTCCAAAGCTATGAGCCTGTGAATTGTTTAGGTTTGTGAGTAAAATTTGATAAAGAAGATGATGGATTGGTAACCAAAGCATTTCAACAAGTAGGTGGATTTTTTTGAGTTCATGAGTCCGAGATCATAAGATTTTCCTAAACTTACTTGGTTTTTCTCTCATGAAAAGCACCTGATTTCGGAAAGTTTCATTAAAACTGGGATCATCATATATTTGATAGCTAAGATTGTCTTATTTATCTCCCATGTCTTCAGAGATCTATATGCAGAGGCAATGATTGAGGAGGTCACAGCTGACGGCTATCTCAGACTGGAGTACTCACAGCCAGGGGAGACTCTCAACTCTTGTATGGAGGTTCAAAGGACATCCCCTGAAATTGCTATAAAGGTACAGAAAATGAATACAGTTGCCTCCACTTATTGGCTATGCACTGACTCTCAATTTCCACCCAAGTGCAACATTTGGGAGATAACAGATCAGTATTTCTTATATAGTATTATATGAGAAATATATGGAATGGCTCCCAACTTGACATATGCAGTCAACTCTGTTTAATTGCAATCTGCATCAAAGCATTAACCAGAGTAGTGGTAATATTAACTCAAGTGATGTCCACTGGGGCAGTTGATTGGAGGAACTAGCTGTTGCCCAGGCACTGCTCCCTCCTCTCCATGGTACCAGTGGAATGCAAGGGAAAGGCAGAGCGCCAATACATTAATCATTTTAAAAAAAAATACACTGTTGTATTTTTTCATACAGCCATCATTGGATAATTGCCACTTCTGTTATAATGACAAATGTTTCAGTACTCCTGAGGAGTGACAGTTTTTTTGTAGTCATCAGCGCCATCTCTGTGTTGCCATATTACAGGAGCTGGAGTATGTGCAAGTGGAGAAGGCAGTCCCAGATAAGAGTGCAGCGGGCAAGACAGGTGACTCAGCTCCAGACACAAAAGTGGAAGCTGAAAAGGTGGCAGCTTTGAGTCTCATCAGTTTCCAGCCAAGAGGTGAGATGTGATCTCTGGTCTGACACAGATAATCTCATCAATTTATGCTATTAAAATCAGTGCAAAAACTTATTTAATCCATCCTGAAAAATGAGACTTCCTATGTCCGACAACAGCAGAGGAATATGGAATGATAGCATACCAACTTCACTTTTATATAGATCTATATATATTTAATTCACTATGTTGTTTATAAAGATCTATATAGATCTCATTCACAATCTTGTTTATATCGATCTGTATAGATCTCATTCACAATCTTGAGCATCTCGCAATATTTAGAGTGATGGAGAGGTCACCTGAAACTCAAGTTCGTGATTTCCTACTGTGTGTACATCATTTTATCACACCTCTCTATTGCTGGATACCATTTCAACTTGGCTACATTTGTTTGGTAACACACAGAATCCCTGTAGGGGAATGCAAATTAGGCAAAATAAGTGATCTTTTCATTCTGTGGATAGTCTCTCAGAGGCACAATACACAGGCAATGGAATTCAAAACAATGGAAGTGGGAGTCTGTAGGCAATGATTGCACGCAAAAATAGCTGACCTGTGAGTGGTATTTGCTATATTTATGTCTTTGCCAGCAGGGGAGGAGGATGATGCCATCATTTATTTACATACACACACCATTGATTCTTGCCACATTCTGCTCAGACACAAGGCAATTGAAAAAGTTCCACTAACAAATTTGAAATTATAGGTCATGGTCACCATTGCTGCTGAGCTGCCACTTGTGACGTAGCACACAGGATTTCCCATTTTCTAATTAATGTCTATGCTCTGCGCACTTCCTTTTGGGGATCCTGCTAAAGAGCAAAACATGTACCCCTGGTTGAGAGGTGAAGGAACAAATTGGTGATCACAATTATTTTAAGCTGTTTTTTTTATTATTTAATAAGCTATGCTGTCACACTTTCCATGTCCAACTCTGGTGCTGAGTTAGTTCATTTCAGTTAAGACTATGGCGAGTCAAACATTCACTGACAGTGGCAAATAAATAGTTTGCATCAATGTGTGTGTGAATAAAAACAAAGATTTAAGTGTGTTTGTGTATGTGTGTTTAGGCAGGATTGTGTCTGCACGTACAAAAGTAGTAAGTGTGGGTGTGTATGCATATAGTGTTTTAAGCATAATATTATATTTATGCATGTACATGAAATATATGTATCTTTGCCACTTTAATATGAAAGAAATACGGCTATCTGATACAGTCATATTTTGTCTTAGTTTGTCAGTTGCCATTGACCATTAATTTTTAATGTGTCTTTCATAACTACTGTATCACAGACCTTTGTAGGATTTGATGTTTGAGTTAATGGCTTTGTCTCTCTTACAGGCCATATTGCTGTGACTAAGAGAGCCTATATGTTCCCTCCATTTCATCTCTTGACTGAGGTAGGTACAAGTCATATCTTAAAAAAATATAACTCATTTTTACCATGCCTTCACTGTCCAAGCATGAGGTTTTGCAATTATAATCATATTTGCTTAAGAAATACTGTAGTGATTAATAGCATAAAGACATTGTCACTAAAATAAAACAAAAAAAAATTCTTTTATGGCTTTTGAATGACTTGGCTATTTTATGCATCCAGAAGCCTCAAAGGGCCAAACAGAGCATTAAAAATAATGTACAAGTTAATTTATGCACTTCATTGTTTAAACCCAACAGATTTCTTCCACACTGTCGTTCATGATGATTTAAAAGATACATACCAACAGTTCAAGTCAGAAACCTTATATATATCATAATCTGTCATATTGAGACTTGGATCACTTTTTGGCATTACAAGTTCTTGATATGAAAGCTTAATCTGTGTGCTTTCATCATCTGAAAACATTTTTGACCCTGAGATATGAGTGTTTGAAGTGGCAGGTGATCATTCCATGCAGTGGAAAAAATTCTGAGAAAATTTGATTGAAGAACAATTTCATGCAACAAAATAAATCTAATGTGCCACACGAAAACTCAAATTTATTCACAATCTCTCCACTCACGTATAAGATCATTGTGTTTAGTTATAGAAATTATTTCACACTTGTTTTCCCGCAAGAAACAAAAATTTGATACCAGATGGTCCTAGTTACATTCACAGCCTGCTCATATCTCAGTTCCTGATAAAGTGACAATCTTCATTTTGACTGGCTGTAAGAAAAATGTTCTTCTTGTTTGTTTCCCTCTCAGGCCAGCCAAGCTGCAATCACATCCATTGACAGTGCCTGGAAGGCCAACACTCTTAACTCTGTGGCTCTGTGCAAAACTGTGCCAACAAGGCTCACAGGTATTATTTATTTATGATTTATCAGCATTAACTTGAACACTTGGGTGTGGAGAGGGGTGGTGGTGGAGAAGAGTAAAAGAAACTGGATGGTAATTTCTACATGGTTATGTAACACTAGGAATTTTGCACAAGGTTTGTATCAGAAATGCACTGTTTACTTGCAGCCACATGGAAGTTCCCAAAATATTTGAAATGGTCACAGAAGGTGTAAGATTTAGTGATGCTGGAAGAAAGCAGAAGAAGTGGAGATAAAAATTTCAGAATGGCTGGGTTGACAGCACACAGTTCTCATTTACGCCTTACTTTTTATGAGGTTTTCACGAAACTACAGAAAGTATGTCACAGATTTAGTGTTTTGAGTCAGGCAAAAATCACTTGAGTTTCATAATGTATAAATATGTAATTTAACTTGTCATGTACGGAAATCTTTTTTTTAAAAATTATAAATACATGAAGATATTTGACATTCATTCCAAACCATTTTCACTAGAATTTAAATGAAAACTGAGGTTGTTTATGTCAGATATATGTTAGCTGCACAGGGCTCCGACAGCATGCTTCAGATCACTAACTAAACTTGATGTGTCATTCCTTGTCACCGTACAGTGCAAGAGCTTCAGCTGAGCCAGCTGGTTGGTGGTAACATGGACTGGCTGATGGGCGCCAATCCATCTCGGAAATTTGATCTGGCCTTCGCATTTCTACCATCCAATTTGGGTCATAAGCAGTTGTGCTATCCCACAATTCCCTCCCTATTCAAAGACATAGATGTCCACAGGCTGTGTTTCTTGGTTGGTAGGTTGGATTTTGTTTCCCTTCTTTTCTCATCTAGTGGTCATCATGAATACTGTTACATTAATTTGCAGAAAATTTTTGTTATTATGGATCTTCCCTCTCTCTTTTGGCAACTTTGTCAAGAAAAAGCAGCTTAGTTCTCATAGGACTGACTGTAATTTTCACAGGCAAGGATCAACAGGATCTTACGGGAAAAGCTGAGCACATTAACTTTTGCCATCTGATTCTTGATCAGCCACACCTGATCAGAGACAGTGACTTCACTGACTAATGAAGCATTTCAAATATTTTATTATGACATGATATGAAAAATTTTCTGATATGGTTCGAGTAAGACTTCAAATGTTAGTGCCTCTATCTTTAAAAACTGTGATATGAATGTTAACTAATAGGCTATAGTTCCATTTATTGTGTTAAATGTATCTGCTGATTGTTCCATTGTTGAATGACTGATTCTTGGCTCATCATTTTTTTTCACAGTTCATGATGATCTGAAGTGGGAGAAGTGGGCAAATGATTTACTTTTGTTAGTTAGTGGATAGGTTCGGTTAGCTTCTTACTCATGGCTTATGAAAAGTATGCAGCCAAACTTGAGGGAAATTCTAATCATTGTTGATTATGCTGATATACTGCGCTGATCAGGGTTTCAGTTGTTTAAACTTGTTAAACTTTATAAACTTGCTGATTGCAGACCAGATGTACTACAACCTGCGACTGGCCAGAGACTATAGCATCATGCTAGATGTCCCTCTACATTTTGTGAATGTGGCTCCCATCCCACCATCACCACCTCTCACTGCTGAAACAATGTTTGCATCTGGCTTCAACGGATGGACCTACTCTACACTCTACTCTAATTCGCTCCTCCTGCCTGCATGTGACAATGTTTTTCCAGGTGGCAAACCAGATTTTGAAAGAGCTGAGGTAAAAGATCAGTGCTTCTGTTATCAAACAATGGACTGGGATTAAAGATCTGTGGTCCAGAATAGTGCATCCAGGCCACCTAGATTTATGTGTTGTGTGTGGGCTTTACATTAGATGGACTGCTTTGTATCTTTTATTATACTTACAGTAGTCAAAGCACCCACAAATTTGTGGGGTTATTGTGTGAAGCAAATGACCAAACTGCTACTACAGCATTTACACTGCTTCTTTTTTATTATTTATTATGCTCAAACACTTTCTTGTATGTAAACATATCGGTTAAACTGAGAAAATATATAACACACCAAACGACTTTTATTGGTGCCAGCCTCCTTAAAAACCTGCCATATTTGAGGAATTTGGTCTCAAGATGCTAAGTTGGCTGCAGACACCACAACAGGCTACGCAAAAAGAAGTGACCTCATGTGCATATGGATGTCAGAGTTTAAAAAATGAAGCCGGTCACTCGAATGTGGGAAAATCCATTTTGTATAAATTCGGGGGCAGAAGATGAACCATCACTGACCTAAAAAAGGCCATCTGCACAGAATTTGTGACTCACACAGCAAATTTGAGCAAAATTGGTTGAGAAATAAACTCACACAGCTGTGTACAAAGAAAAACTTTTTTTTTTTTTATAATATGATTAGCTCTCTTCTTGCAGTCATTTTCATGTACCATTGAGGAAATATGGTTGGTGAAGCTGTTGTTTAGGCTATACATTAGTGTAAATTACTGATGAAATGTGTTACAGTTTATGGCATTGTAGAAAGAGATTTCCCACCATGTTAGGAAATGTATATTTAAATCTTCTCCTTAAAAAACTCATGACTGTCTTATTAAATGCCATAAAAAAAAGCATTTTTGTGTGTGGGTGTGATTTCCTTTTTTTTGCCGGCACTGCCGATTTGATTAATATGCACGTGGGCAATTCAGGCTTTTCACATTTTTAATACCTTTCATGGCATCAGGCCAGTTTGCAATTCTCATAGTTACACCTCATGCATTATTTTTATCCTGTCTTCTTTCAAACATAACATCCCATGATCGTAGCTTATGTTGCCTTGGTGAGAGAGATCTTATAAAAGAAAAAAAAAATGTAAGGGAAGCAATAATTCTGATAAGCGTATACTGTAACCAACAAACAGCCTTCACAAAAAACGATCAGGTTTTTCTTTCTGGAGGCACAGTTTCTTGCCCAGGGCAGTGTACCGTATACCACCTCAGGGCTTCATTAATTTCATCTTTACTTTCCTTAGCTGGAGCACCTGATGAAGTCACTGATCCATGTGTACGCTGCCCAGTGTCACATCTTTGCTGAGCAGCATGGGGGCCTCATGTTTCAGAGAACTCCAGATAACGGCACAAGCACAATCACCACCTCCATACAGCATATGGATGGCAGCATCATCAAGAAGACTGACAAGGTTGGTAGATGATCAGTATGACACAGAAATTGTAGCTTTGTATCACTTTCTCATCCTGTTCTTGTCCATTTATCCACCAATAGTTATCAATATTTGATTTCCTGTGACTAGTAAAAAATATGGAACCTTATATTAACCTGATAATATTCTGATAATAAAATATGGACATGACAGATGTCTTCATAACACGTATGCATGATAAATCGGCATCTTCGCTTAGAGAGACTGAAGCTCAAACATAGTCTTATGTTGGTTCACACTAACCTTTGTGGTGTTACACATCCTCCTAGAGATGCCAGACATCCATAACACACTATATGGAAACACTGTCACCTAGTATATCATGGTGTTGAAGGGCTCAACGCCAGTAACCACTGGATCTAAAAAACAGAAGTAGCCCTAGTGGCGCAGGAGGCACACCTTTATACTCTAACCAGTATCTATTATTGTGTCACATCCTGCTCAACTGAGAGAGGTATACAAGATTCACCTGCCTGGTATCAAAGTGGTCAGCCTGCAAGTTACACTGCAAGGCAGCAACAGGTCATTTCTCTTTATCATTACCTATTTGTTTACATGATTTTCACAGATGGTCCTGAACGATGATACCCTCATCAAGAAGGCATTCAGAAATAATGTCTTTTGCAAGACTCATCAATGGTGTTTACCTGGCACTAACATTGTCATGGAAGATGAGTTTGATTTCAGGTAGGTCGACTCTCTTTCTCCCCTCCCCCATCCCCCCACCCAACATGAAGGTAGACGCACGTGTGCATGAGAGAGAAAGAGAGAGAAGGACTCCTGATTTATTCTTTCACCTTTGTTAGCCAAGTCTGTGCAAATTTACATGTGATTATATCATTTTCAACTAATATTAGTAAAGAACAATGATAATAGTAACAGTGAAGGGCATTTCTGTAGTGCCTCATCTCCAGCAGGCTCTCCACAAATAGTCAGGCTTATACACACAAACATACGCATACAAACACAGATACATACATACACAAATGCTCCCTCACATATACATATGCAGCGCCTGTATGTATGTGCATTTAAGGAGCAGGAGTCTCAGGTCAGGAAGGAGCATGGGTTCCAGCATCTAATGAGAAGGATCATCTATAGAATACTGCTCTCAGACCTTAAGCAGAGACATCAACTCACAAAGATGCACAAACACACACAGCCACACACATTATTAACTCATGTTATTAAAGTCGTGTTTAAGAAAAGGATAACATGCTTTTGTTGTGAGAGGTTAGAATAATGCAGCCCTATGATAGTTTTAATGGTTGAAATTTATTTAAATTTAACTGCAATCTTAAATCCTCCTCACTTCTAATGTCCACACCCCTTCTTAAAATTACTGATAGCTTCTCAGATTTGTTTTATTCTTTGCTGGATTTTCAGTCAGGGAACGGACTGCAGATGTGCCTAGCATGCACTGATGCTTTTTTTGTATCCATCATCAGGTAAATTATATAACTTCCAGACTTCAAATTTTAACACTTGTGCGCTCAATATCTGCAGGAGTGAACTGTTCACACCATATCAAGAGACGGTCAATCTTTTATATCGAGAGATGCCAACACTCCAGTCTCTTCGACCAGACCTTTATTCTAACTTCCCCAACCTGCAGTATCTCAAGCTTCAAAGCTGTGAGAAGCTAAAGGAACTTCCTGATGGCATCTCTAAGTGCATGCGGCTGGAAATGGTTTCCATTAAGAACTCAGCAGTAGAAGTATTGCCGTCAGACTTGTTCAAGATCCCCTACCTGCAGCGATTGCACTGTGTTGATTTGAAGGTGAGTTTTTGTGTTTTTTAATTCTTTAGGTTAGGAGTTTTTTTCCTGTTCCAAATCTTTAATTAGGACCTCATTGCCAGCAACAATTTGAAATGCAACCAACCTTGATTCATTTAAACATTAATTAAAAACAGCTCTGTTCATAAAGTATCTGTCAGAGTTGAGTTTCATGCTCGAAATGCTTGTCAGTTTTTTCTTACAATGTAAATTTTGCATATACACTGAAACCTCATTATACCGCCAAGTAAGGGGCAAACAGAAAAATGGCGGTATAACGAGAATGGCGGTACAACGAAAATACCATGTAGAACAAGGGAAATAGAGTAAGTAATTTACCAATATTGGACTGGCTAACATGTCTAAAATAATGCAGTTATCTCCCTTTAAAACAACAGTTGAAATTAAAAACAAGCAAGAACTAAGGATTGGAAGCGTATGGAGAATGATAAGAAAAAGAAGTTGACTACTACACATTACACATCCGGGTCGGAGAATCACACGAGCGCTAGGCCTACGTCATAGATCAATGTGTGCTGTTTGCATCGTACCCCGCGACCGGTGCGAACCAGTTGAAGCATCACCTCGCGCGCGCTTACGTTCGTTCGCAAACTCTCTAGGCCTATTGAGCGAGAGGAGATTGAACTGTGACCCGCCTTTCTCACTGCATGCCCCATCAGTAGGCCTATCAGAACTTCGCTTCCAAAAAGCGAAGAGTGTGTAGTAGGATTGGTGTTTGAGTAACAAGCACAGACTGTGGCGCCAAGTGATGTTCCATCTGTTAGCTGGATTTAGGTAGAGATGGGGAGTGGGGAGTGGGGGTTAAATTTACGTTGGCGGTATAATGAGCAATATTTACTATACTCAAGTTATGAATGTAACAGTTAAACTGTTGGCGGATGGCAGTATAATGAGATTTTTAATGACTTTGTATAGGTGTCAGATCCGTTCCATGGCGAAAAGCTGGCGGTATGCGGGAATGGCGGTATAACGGGTGGCAGTATAGCGAGGTTTCACTGTATGCCTATAATATACAGTGTATATAGGCTCAAAGCTGTTTAAATATTCTGGCAGATCCTGGCCTTTTTGCATTTGACTCTTTGTAATATTTAGTTCAGGTGGAATAAAACTCATCTGCTAGTATGCTCTCATAGACCTTGACTGAAACGATCATACTATTACCTCTGCAAACTCTTGTACAAATCCCCTCACAAAATCATCCTCTCCATCCTCTTTCTTAACCTTGCCTCCAGGTACGGGCCCTCCCAACCAACATTATGGATCAGAGCTTCATCACAGAACTGATCCTCTCCAACCTGCTCCTCACATCCATTCCCAAAGAACTTGGCAGCTTGTCCAATCTGGAGATGCTCAACCTCAACAGCAACCCTCTGGAGACACTTCCAATGGAGCTCAAAACCCTGACCAAGCTTAAAACTCTCCTCTTGTCTGGTAAGTGGAATGAAAAGTCGTTGTTAAGATGGATCTAGATCGTCTCTCTTGTTTCAGCTTCAGGCAAGTAGAAACACTCAAAAGAGTGACTGAAATTTCACGGCAAGAATCAGAACAATTGGACTGGTTCAGTGGTGGGAATAGTTGAAGTATACAGATCTTTTTTTTTCCCCCATTGTTGGCTATAAAGCTTTTATGTTTTTGATTGACTTTATCAAGGTGTTCCAAACCAAAATACTTTCCCCAAATGTTGCTTAACTCTTACTTCAAAGTTTACATGTGGAAATATGTCCCAGAGCCAATTATACCTGGCAGCAGAAAAAACTCTCCAATTTTAAAGTCCAAAAAGATGCACTGAATAAGTGTTCACAAATTTGTCATTGTGCAAAGGGTATCATGAGTTGTCTTAAAATATAAATATGATGAACTTCTCACAAATCATTCATGATATTCTACTGCACATTGCACATGCAAAATAGCCTTTTTGCACTTGACTGGCTATTTTTCGGTATAAATGGATCAAACTTCTTTCGAATCTTTCATTTGGATCCCTGGCCATATTAAAAAACAAGTTTCATGGCATGTGTCACTTTATTTCAACAATTTAATCATGCCTAGATTGCTATATTGAGTGCAGAAGACCATGGAAGATATTGGAGGTCGGTATTTCACAGTGGCGCATGGCACAACTGTGCTACTGTGACCACAGGACTATTGGAGGCTTCTGGAGCATTTTCAGGCCATCAAAACCATTCAAGATAGACCCTGCAGTGGTGCCAACCCCCCCTCTCCCCTCCCGTATTTCAGATGAAAGGACTGACCAGTATATTGTGAACACACATTTGAGAAATTGCATTCAGATTGCGGTTACACTTCGAGGAACATCCAAGGAAAAGGTGGTGATTTGAGTGAAAGTACAATCCAGTGGCGCCTCAACACCCAGGGACTCTCAGACACTAACTTTACCTGGTCCCTCTGTTGACCGCACTGTATTGCCAAGCTTGTCTGCAGTGGTCTAATCAACATATTCAGTGGACTCCTCACAGAAGGGATAATGCAGTCTTCTCAGATGAGTCCTGAAGCTGCGTGGACCACATGGACAGATGTGCAAAGGTCGAAGAGATGAACAATTTGCTGACTGTTGCATCACTGAGGCAAATTTAATGGGGCGGTGGCAGTGTTATGGTGTAAGGTGCCATTAGTACACACCATAGAAGCACTCCATTTTTTTTTATGGACATGTCAATGCAGTAATATACAGAAACGACATTTTTGCAAGATCTGGTGGTACCCCTATTTAATGCCACCAAATCTCCACATTTTTCAACAAAACAACACAAGGGCGCACTTTTCACATGCTTGTCTAGACTTTCTTGGATGTCAGCAGTTTTCTTTGCTATGATGGCCAGCATATTCACAAGACTTATCCCCAACTGAACACCTTTGGAATGAGCTGGGGTGTCGAGTCCAAAATCGCAAAGATGTAAATAACCTTTGTCAACTTCATGTTGCTCAGACCCAAGAATGGAACAGCTTGACACAGCAATCAATTATGAGGATGACAGGATCAATGGGAAGATGAATTTGTGCTTGTATTGATGCCGGAGGTGGGCATATTCCATACTGAACTTTTGAAAAAAGGCAATTTAACCTTTTTATCACAGTAAACAGTATCTCCCTAAATCAATTCTTATGTAATTTTTGTGCAAGTTAGCAAACATGTTAAAGTATATGTGTGCAAAATTTGAACATGATTTTACTACTATTGAAGGAGTTCGAGGTCATTTACCAGGTGGAGAGTTTCTTCTGCCGCTCAGTATGGATGGTGAGAACTTTGGCAGCAAGCGAGACTGCCTAAGAGTTCAGACCTTTTCCCGCTGTAAGCAGGTTAACCTTACCTAAACAACCACACACTATAATGGCAAGACGCCACCTGATCTGAGTGTACAAAAATATTTGCATTTATTGAAGCCTTTGAAATTCAAATCCAACCCTTTTCTCCCTTTATATGGCCAATTTTCTGTCCTTATACAGGCTATAAAATATCGCATACCCTTTTCTTCAGGCACTGTTGGCATCTTCATACCTTGATCCACTGAATCAAACAAGGAAAAGATTATTATAATGAAGCCTTCTAACTTCAAACAATTTTTAGATATTATAGTGATGGCTATGAAGAGTATTGATGAGTATGAAAATATTTTTGGGAACACACAAATGTAATGTTAGTCATTTCCTCATCTTGTGCTTATTGGTGTTAATCCAGATTTTGGAAGAAATCTACTGCCTATTTCTTGCTTATCTTGCCTCAGGTATTCCATGGCTTGTAACAGCAGGTTCTAAAGTTGAAATGCCTATTGACCAGTTTGAAGACTTTCTCAAGACAAACTCTTCACTGAAGCATTACTTGGGCAAAGAGGTAGGATTTGTTTTAACAAGTAACATAGTCCATGTAATTTAACTCTTTATATGAAATATGGATTAATTATTTATTCATTCTTCAACACAGGAATCCCTATCTCAATCCTCTGTCTCTATAATTTTTTGTAAGGAGCGTTTAAAATAACTATGTAATTGTTTGCAGATCTGGTATGTTGTGTTTTTATTGAGATTTTTTGGCCAAATTTATTTTGTCTGAGCTATACCTTTTTAATTTATTACAGCGCCTGATTGCACTGTTTCATGAGTATGATCACAACAAGAACTCTCGGCTGGATCAAACAGAGATTGCAGCATTGAACACACATTTGTTCTGGAAAGTTCCACGCATTGGTATAGGCTGTATCAGTAAGTTTTTTGTATGTATAAAGTAAGAATGTGGCCAAAGTGGACTGGTTGAGCGTTGAGCGTGCTCCAAACTGTGGAATATGACTTGTCTTATCTGTCATATCTATAAGGTGTGGCTGCTTAAATATGTGGCAGAATAAGCTATAATATTCACCACTCAGAGATGACTAGATGGGGATTGGAATTTACTAATCTGAAATATGCTGGAATGGAATGTCAGAGCAGTGGCAGTAGTAGTGTCTACAGTAATTATGCCTTTTAGTTGATTCAGTCTGTGCTACTGTGGGAATATACATGTACTTGCTTTTGATAGTATTGTAGCTTGCAGAGAACTAGGATCATGAGTATTAAGGAAGAATGTGGGTATAAAGTTGCAATAGATAGATAGCATGATAATAATATTGATTTTACCATAATTTTACTTGTGAGGACAGTGACTGGGTCATATGTACATGAGTGTAAGTGCTCAGAGCTAAGCTTAGAGGTTGAAAGGTAGAGGAAGAAGATGAGATTAATATCAGAATAAAAGACACAGTAGTTGCACATGCATAAAACTGTTATTCTGAATTATCTATGTATACTTTAGGTGTACTTGTGCATGACCATATGGGTTACATATGTGCCCGACATTATTTCTGGTGACTAGCACATTCTGTTTCAGGGTATATCTTTGTTTTGAGTTTGCTTTCTAGACAGCAGCAATCCCCTGCTTTTGAGAACTGTCTTGCCCTTTCCTGACAGAGCTAAGCAAACAGTTGTGGCCTTTGCCAGTTGACTATGACACAAAACTATGGGGGAACTGCATACACCTGCAACTGACCATCCACCTGATGGTCCATAGCATTCTGCTAGCATGACCAGGAAATGCTGAAGAAGAAGAAGATCTATACTGGTATTTTTTTAAAAATAATTTTACTGGCACCCATTTTGATGATGTTTGTTTTTCTGTCATGTAACCAGAGTGCACAGAGTATGGTGGTATTCCACCTGTCATCTTCTTGATGAGCAACTTGGAGGTACTTCATTTAGACTTCCAAGCCATCACAGCTGTACCCGTCCACATGTGTCGCTTGCAGAATCTCAGGGTCCTTAGCATTTCCAACAACCCACTGCTTGAGAGTTTGCCTGGATCCTTGGGACATTTGCCTAGCTTGAAATGTAAGCAGATACAAAGATCTTGATTCCCATATCTGAGATTGTTGTTACTGCTAATGCTGGTTCAACTGTTAACACTCGTAGTGTTTGCTACCTGCAGTTCATGCAGTGCCCTCATCACCTGACCTAGTGTTAGCTGTCTTATCATTTCATCTTATGGGCTTTTAAAATGAATCAGATATCCAACTGCTCCCTCAACTGTGCGTGAGTTTCACACTAGTGCTTCCTCAGTTGTCACCACCATGCAAGAGAACTTTGATGCTTGCTGTTGAACCAGTAGCATATCATTTAGAACGGATCTACCACTCCATGACAAGGGTTAATCATATATTTGAAATCTGCTGAAATTCAATACTGAAAGTTTGGGAATCAAAGCTAGTATGTAGCATGCTCGGTGCGCAGTGATACACAAAAAGAGCTTTCCATATATAGTCCTTGTACCTGTGCCACAAGTCAGTTTTTAGAGTTAATGAGTGAGTAGCGATATCAGTTTGCTTTGGTACCACTGAGATATGAATCAGCTGTAATCTCTTTTCCTGAACATACAGTATATATGTTTCAGTATTGCCAGTGTGGGCTGAAACTGCCTGATGGTGTAACTTGATCAGCACCCATGGTTTGACAGTATGTGCTTTTTATTTCAGTGGTTATTGTAGGGGCCATAGTGGCACAGAGCACAAGAGGATAAACTGTTTTATGAGCTTTTAAATGAATCAGATATACCAAATAGATGAAAAGTGCAGCTGAAGTAGGAAGTGTTAACTCTTATCAATGTATCATCCACATTTGTCAGCACTGAGACTGGTGAGTAACCCATCATTGCGTACACCACCCCATGAGGTTGTGAGTAGAGGATTCGCATCAATCAAGGCCTATCTTAAACGGCTTGCTGGTGGATTCACTGAGTGCAGACGTACCAAACTAATGCTGGTGGGCTTAGGTGGGGCTGGTAAAACAAGGTAAGTTTGATGTGTATCATTTGTCTTTCTGTTACTATCAACCCAGCAGTTTTCACTTTGGATGTGATAGTTTTGTTTGAGCCAGTAACAGAAACCAGATATAAAATTTTTGTTAGCTGAATAAACTCATTGTAATAATGATTTTCTTTCTAAAAATTCTCAAAACTTAAGCCACCAACATAGTTGGCATTTGAAACAATGGTGGTATGACCATTACTTTCATTACTGTAGTGGCTCCGTCCTTCGCCAGAGAATGTGTCCATCCTAATTTAATTAAGGGGAGGTATGGCCTGTCCCCTGTAGATAATAATGCATTATTGTGGGACACACTGCTTTTCTCTATTTCATTACAACTTTCAGGCAAGAATGGTTATGAAAGTGCTAAATAGTTCCTGTTTTTTTTTAATTTTGTGCTTGAGGATATTAAAAATCGTAATTCTCTAAATAAAGTTGACCACCAGGTTTTACACATGCATCCGGGACATATCAATGGATATCATTTTAGTGGCATTCTGTTTTTCTAAGATTTACTCTTATTGCATCCCTTTGAGAGACAGCCCTTTCTTTAGTCCCACATGACTAACTCTTCAGACAAAAATGTTAAACATGCTTTGTAATGATATGTATTAATGTGTCTTAGGTACGTTTATGAAATCTTGTGGTGAATAAGATCACTACCCACAACAGAAAAAAAAATGCACTGTTTAACTCTCTGGTGTGTAATTTGCAAGCAGTATGTACTAACTTAGAAAAGGGCAAAGCATGCCAGCGTATTGTATTATATCTATAAGAGAAGGACCATGTCGTTCCTTGAGGTAAGATTCTGTGATACAATTTGTTTTACCATAATACTGGAGGTTGAAAGCTTTGAAGTAGTTAGTCAGTGAAGCAGTATACAGAGTTCTACTTTAGGATGTGTATGGTAATGAGGTTCTTGTATAATGCATATTCCTGTCACCATATTATTGATATTCCTCCTCAGTTTACTCCGGGCCCTCATGAGTCCCAACAAGAAAACAGCAGGAACCAAAGGTGAAGACATCACTAATGGTATAGATATCCTCCCTTGGACTTTGAAAACTGAAGACAATGTAGAGGTCACATACAACACCTGGGACTTTGCTGGCCAAACTCTTTACTACAACACTCATCAGGTAATGAAATTCAGCAAGTTTTCATTATACATTGAACTTTCTGTATTTTTTTGTCTTGCAAGGTACCAGTGGTCAAGAACTTTCCATCTTTAGCTAACAGGTAGGGTTGTGGAAATGTGAGATAAAAATTCTCATGTTAAGTATGCATTCAGCAAATTAAAGTTGAATAAAATATCAAGGTCCTAGTCTTACATGAAAAATAACAGCATTGTTTTACAGATGATATGCAAGGTCAGGCTACTTAACCAAGAAAGTCAATTCAGGTCAAGTTTAGTTCACCAAGTGAAAAAACCCTAAGATTTGGTTTAGATCAATTCCCTGAAAAGTGAGTAGTTCTCGGATCAAATCAGTTCATCATGGTTTTGAAACTGGCATTTGGTTCTGATTTACAAGGTAGATATGAACTGCAATGAAATTTAAGTAGAAAATTAAAGTTCAGATCATGCACCCATAAAAGCTACAGTCCAGATCTAGATTAGTTCATCCCAAATAGCTATTAGGTCAGATTAAGTTCACATGAACTGAACTTAAGTTCACAAATTGCATTTATATGATCTCAGTTCTGCCCAGCCCTAGAAACATGTGGCTTGGATGTTGTTCAGAGGACTGTACATTGCACCATAAGAAAAGTCACTCACTTGGAGCACAGTCCCAGACTGAAAACATGGGAAAAGAAGATCACAAAAGAAGACCACTGCTAAATTCTTACTGACCAACCCCTTTAAAAATGGACATGCACATCAAAAATGATTTTATTTTCCAGTATTTTTTCTCTCTGAAACTTTTCAATGGTGTTTACCCAGTCAATGCGGAGAAGCAAGAGCATCATTCTGTTACTGAACATGTATAATATGATGCTATAAAGACAGCTTGAGTGTCTGGGATTTGCCCTTGCATCTAGAGTTATTCCCCTTCCCTGAACAGCAGCGGCTTATGGCAAAAATGATGACGTCACTGAAGTTCCAGCAACTACAGACTTCTCTATCTGACAATGTATTATTCAGCTTTCAGTTAAGGTTTTGGTCCTCCAGATTCAAAAGTAAAGTTTAAGCGTGTAAGCCAGGTAAAGTTTTCTGCATTTTTATTGTCTCAGCATAAGTTTGTTTGACACATCTGCTGCTTACAGTGAAATTAAAAGATTCATACTGATGTGTTATCCCTCTTCCACAGAGCCGTGTCTTAAACAGCTTGGCCATTTGACACAGGCTTATAGCCACCACCCACTCAGTGGGTTTAAGAATTTGTACTTTGCATAATGTAACCCTGTGGATTGTCTGGGGCAGGAAGAGGCGTTATATCATGTTAATCGACACTTGAAAGACTGTTTTACTGGAATAATAGGGTATCATATGATTTAACATGGTATGTAGGACGAGTCAGCTTTCCTTTAAGATAATTATGATGTTAGTGATCTAGCCACCCTCTCATCAGGCCACTCATAGTTCCATCCTTTCTATGCCTTTTTCCTGGTCACAACAGCAAAAAGCAGCGTGACTGTCTGTCTTCATTTTGTGCTTTTACGAATGAGTAAGGCAGACTGAGTCTTCCTAATGCTCAATGCTTCAGTGTTTGAGAAACATATAGGTTCAGTCAATGTACTCTAGTAAATGTGTGTTGTTGTGGTCTGTTTCAGTTTTTCCTGTCCAAGAGAGCTGTGTATCTTTTGCTGTGGTCAACCCGTCAAGGTTTTGAGTATGCTGGCTTGGAGTTCTGGTTGAGCTCCATTGCTAGCCATGCCCCAAAGACGCCCATCTTTGTTGTGGGCACACACTGTGATCAGGTCAGTATACTTGCTTGCACCAGGTTGTGTTAAGCACACCATACATGAATATTTCCTGAATAATGAACAGTCTTTAAGCCAATGACAGCCAGGTTCATTTACATAACAAGTTAGTAGATAAAATTGTCAACACCCTATCAGTATCCCTTTGAGGGAAATTATACATAGCACATGTGATACATTTAATACTCACATAATATATACGGAATTAAGTTCTGTGTTTGCAAACATATGTCTTGATTTGGAAGTAATAAAACTAAGAGGCCATCTGTTAGAACATCACTAATAAGATAGACCTGTGTCTATATTATGTCACTAGTGTTGCGAGCATAACTTACTGCACCCTTAAATAAGTTTGCTAGAATAGATAAAGAGTTTTTTTAGGCTGCTTAGTAGCATATTTCAAAGGTTTGTAAGAGGGATGAGAGAGAAGAGGGGTTAACAGTTACAAAGCCAAAATCAATCTCACTATACTTGTATCTGGTCTGCAGGTCCCAAAAGCTGACATTAACATGTCGGATCTACAGGAGCGTTATCCACAGATTGCAGGCTTTCATTTTGTTAGCTCTGTTGAGGGAATTGTAAGTATCTATTGAATTTCACATACAGCTGCAAAGGCTTTTGAAGCTAGCCCATGGTTTTTTAAATTCTGGTCGAAACTTGTTAAACTAGGCGGTTACCAGGCTGTTAATTTGTGGCAAAAATGTTAAGGAGGCTGCCAGTTTGGTCAGTAAATTGGTTTTGTGGGCCCACTGGCTCTTCAGTTCGAAAACTTTATGAAAACTGCTCATTTTCTAATTCTAGTCTGTGTAGTAAAGTTTGCAGGTAATAAATATGACACCAGTTCTTCAGGTGCCTATTATCTGGAAATTTCATAACAAATGGGCTCTTCAGTCTGACAGGTTATTGCATTTTGGTCATCCCATCTCATATGTCATGCAACTAGTCACAATGAGGCATATGTGGTTTTCATATCAAAATATTGGTATCACATAAAAGCTTACTTAATGTTCTTACATCAAGTAAAAAAATATTTTTTGAGCTCACATTATTGTGGCCTGAGGTATAGTTGTTTAAAGTGGCAAGGGATCACCCCTGAGCAATGGCAAAAATTTGAACAAATCATGATCAAGAAACAATTTTACACCCTATACAGAGGTCCTGTTATGCCATATACATGAAAGTCCTGATACACCATACGCACATAAATACTACAATCCTCCTTACAAAGACTAAAACTTTATCAACAGATATTTGTCATTAAGATTATTTTTTCACAAAAATGACTCCGCTTTCAGTATCTGCAATCAATGAAAATTCTGCTTTGAAAAGCCCATTGTACTTTTGAACTTGATATCCCAGTTCCTTACCAACTGACATAAATCTCATTTTGACTGATTGCAAGACATGTTAAGAATAGTTTGACCTGTCTTTTCTATTTATTCTTCTCTCCTGCCTTTGCTTCCATATCTGTCTGTCTTAGCACTGACACTCTTTCCCTTGTCTCACTCCCTTCATTCATCGCTTTGGCTGAAGACTAATTCACTGTTTCATGACCTGTGTTCAGGGTGTAGCACAGCTAGAGAAGGAGCTCCTGCGAGTGACGCTGGAACAGAAGAACATGGGAGAAAAGGTCCCGAAAGTCTGGCTGAATATGGAGAAAAGAATTCTGGCGTGAGTACCTGCTCAAGATCATTAGAGTTTACTTCCCCAGTTTTCAAGTGAATGATGATGGACACAAGAATTCTTCAGTCATCCAGATGGGGCACTCCTTCATATACCATGATCATTTTGATTTTGCACTAATGCAGCCATATTTGGTGGCCAAATTGTGATCAGTTAAAATACCCCGTAGAAGATGCTGAGAATCTGTGGGAATGACAAAGCGGAAGTTAGTATAACCCAGTACACAAACATTGGTGTGTGGAGCCAATAGGTTTCTATCATTTGGCTTGCCGTTAAAACTTGCAACCAGGAGTGTAAATGTTTGTCTTCAAACAATGGAACAAAAACATCTGAAAGATACATTAGGTAAATTTGCATGCAACATTATGGTGGGATCATCTTGCCGTATGCCACAGATGGGTTTAGATTATTTTGAGTGGTTGTGAATATCTCAAAGTCAGCTTTTATTTGGTTATTGTGAACACTGTATTCTTCTCTTTTGTCATCAGAGCCAGGAACAAAACAAGTATCTTACCTTGGAAAGTCATTCAGGAATATGGCATGGAAGTGGGCATCTATGATGATAAGGATGTAAGTTATGTTAAACACATGTCTACCCTCCATAGTTGTTGTATACCCTGTCCTTAGGAATAATCACGTTTTTTATTTAAAGATGCTTGCGTGACTATTGGGTCACATGATTTTTTGTGAGAAGAGCTGTATTGTTGTGTGTTTGAAGTTAAGAAAGAAAAGTGGGGCAGAGTGGAAGAGAAGAGTGATGAGAAAGCTGTTGCAGGTATATTTGCAGTCTATTTATTAATTTTTAAGTATACCACACATTCTAAACAGTGGTAAAAAGATCCGGAGGAAAATGTGTATATAAAGAATATAGAATTTTTGATCATTGTTGATATTCTTCAGTAAATATTTTTATTTGAGTGTAATTGAGATAAAGAAGTTTTGCAGTTTAACCTTATAAACTCAGATTCAAGGGGACTTCATAATTTTAAATTTGTCAAGTATTGGAGTTTATAACTAAAACTTGATATAGCTAGGAAATGAAGCCACAACAGAGCATTACAACGATTATGCCAGTGATTTTGGTTGTGAAATTTAACATCATAAATCTTATTGTATTTTCTAAACGCCATTTGCCAATAAATTACTGCCTATTGATACCAGTATTTCTACAGTTTTCTTTTCTGCCTTAACAGATTCGTGAGGCCATCCAGTTTCTCCATGAACTTGGAACAGTGCAATATGTTGACAATGACTTTCTTAGAGACCAAGTTGTGATCAACCCCCAGTGGATTGTTAACGTCATGGCTTGTGTGGTCTCTGTGAAAAACTCACCAATTCAGGTATGGTTATTCTAGTTTGATAAGATCTGCTTAAAAGTTTGATAGTTCACATGGTACTTTGTGAAAGCAGGCTGTGCAGCATCTGAAATATGGGAAAAAAAATTGTTAAATGTGAATTCATTTCTTTCTGTTACAGCTAAATCATACATATCATGTCATGAGAGTGATTACTATGTATTTTGCCAGCAGCTGAAATAAAAGAAATGAATCATTCAGTGTTTTCTCCAGACTTTGCAATCACACAATTCATACCTTAAATTTTTACACCCCCCCCCCCNCCCCCCCCCCCCCCAAAAAAATAATTTAAAAAATACAGTGAATATGCTCCGGTCTCCCCTTCTTTCCTACCCTCTAAAAACTTACAGATCCCCTCTCAAATTTATGATTAGAGGGGAATGTCTCCCTCAACTCATCTGACCTGGAGAGGACACTCTTCATTAATTGTATTACAAGATTTTTTAAAATGCGAAAGTTAGGATTAGACCCATATCTGATTAGGGGTTGCTTTTTTCCTCAGGAGATTACATAATCAGTTTTAGAAATTTTGTCAAAACTTTTTACAGGCTTAAATATATAGAATAGTTAATAAGTCCACAACGATTGGAGCAGATTTTTTATGCCCAATTTTGTTCTTCATAATCATTTAGTTACAGATGCACAGGCTGAATGGGAGAGAGGACAACTTGCGATTACTCTAATTTACATCTTCATTGTAAGAAGAGAACTGCAGCTTGTTCTAAATTGCATTCCCTTAAAAATTTAATGAAGAACTTTTGTGCCCCTTTACAGGAACACAGTGGTCGCTTCTTGCACAAGTACATTCCACACATTTGGGGTGCTTACCCTAGAGAGCTACACCAGTGGCTCTTGCGACTGACTGAAGAATTTGACTTGACCTTCCCTCTGCCAGCAGATGATGTGAACATTGTCCCCTGCCTCTTGCCTCAAGAGCCTCCCAAGGAGGTTAGNCAGATCCCCTCTTAAAGTTATGATTAGAGGGGAATGTCTCCCTCAACTCATCTGACCTGGAGAGGACACTGTTCATTAATTGTATTACAAGATTTTTTAAAGTGCGAAAGTTAGGATTAGACCCATATCTGATTAGGGATTGCTTTTTTTTCAGGAGATTACATAATCAGTTTTAGAAATTTTTTTATGCCCAATTTTGTTCTTCATAATCTTTTAGTTACAGATGCACAGGCTGAATGTGAGAGAGGACAACTTGTGATTACTCTAATTTACATCTTCATTGTAAGAAGAGAACTGCAGCTTGTTCTAAATTGCATTACAGGAACACAGTGGTCGCTTCTTGCACAAGTACATTCCACACATTTGGGGTGCTTACCCTAGAGAGCTACACCAGTGGCTCTTGCGACTGACTGAAGAATTTGACTTGACCTTCCCTCTGCCAGCAGATGATGTGAACATTGTCCCCTGCCTCTTGCCTCAGGAGCCTCCTAAGGAGGTTAGTTGTTATCTTATAGTGAGTCCAGAATGAAATCGGTGGTTTCCAGTTGAAACTTACGAAAGTACTCAGTCATTGTTCCAAAGAAAAACTTTATTACCACAGTGAATTTTGAATTGCTGTGAGCACAGAGGTTTTATCATTCCTATTTTACACTGAAAGCTTTAATACATCTTCTACTGAGCAGCAATTTCCCACAGTTGTCTTCTTTATTTGTGTCCATTCAGTTGTGCAAAATGGAACTAACCCAGCAAATTTTATTTTTCTGTCTTCAGCTGAACTGGCCAGTTGCAGACATCACCAAAAATCTCAAGGAGACCAAATTGATATACAAGTTCACATATTTGCCGGCTGGCCTCTTTAACAGAGCTCAGGTGAGGTCATCTTTTGGTTAAAAGTCTTTTAGCTTACTCAGCAAGGGCGAGGATAGTGGTTGATAATGCAGTAATGCAGAGAAAAATCTTCACCCCTCTAAACCAGTTATGGCAGAATCAGTGACAACCTCAACATGTGTTGACTTTTTGCAATTGCTTCCTATTACATGTTGTGGCATAGACTAGAATAAGAATACTAGGGATTCACTTTATTTTTTATTCCATGCTTGATATCTCAGGTCACTAGTGGATTATGACGGACTCACAAGAGAGTGTATAACTTTTATATGCCCTGCAGGTGCGACTGTTTCAACTCTCTGATGGCAAGCTAATCTGGAAACGAGGATCACTCTTGAAGAAGAACAAGCATAAGGCACTCATTTCACAGACCAGGTAGGTCTGAATCACCATTATGGTAGGAAATTTCTTGCATTTGTTTCACAGTCACAAATTTGAGGGCCTTACTAGTTAAATGACAATGGTAATCTAAATTCTAGAAGTCACATATAAAGTTTTTCTGAATAGTAAAAATGAATCTCTATTGTCATTACTTCAGCAAGTCTCATTGTGCAAATTGGCACAGAATATAAAAGATTGGACAGATAGAATAGTTCTCATTTGTGGAAAAGCTTTATCATGAAACTATTGGAAGAAATATAGTAAAACATTTTATGGCGTTCATGCTCTCAAGAAAATTTTTACTTTGCATGTTCAAAGGACAGAAGCAAGTTTTCTCTTATACCTAGTCATAACTTATCTTATATAGTTTAAAGTTGATTCAAATCAGAGAGACAGCAGGGAAAGGTCACTTGAGGTAATTCTACTTTATGAGCACTAATTTGTGACTTTTTAGTAGCTTTTTTAGTTTGTCTCAGCCTCTGCATTAGTTCTCTTCCACACAGAATAAACTGTAAAACTTTCACAACTTGTAGTTGACTGCAGTGCTTATCAATTTTTCCTCCAGTGACTGTGAACTGCAAGTGAAAGTTCAGGGCCCAAGACCAGAGAATGTCATCTTCCTCATCCATGAAATATTCGAATCTCTCATACAGGAATCTTTTCATGGTGTTGTCTATGAATTTTTGGTACCCTGCCCTGACTGTATAGTGAAAGAGGTAACATTTTATAAGCCAGAAGCCAAACTCTTGTTATGATCTACAATAATTTTGCACTGTATGTTTTACTGTTATTTTTTTTTCCTTTGTTTCAAAAAACATCAATACATTATCGACTTATTATTTGAAGCATCATTGTGAAAAGACTTTTTCTTTATAATCATTGTTAATGTGTAGGAGACAGTGCATTCATTTGGGCAAATATATCATTCTTGGGGATTTTCTCTTTTTTGATTTTCTGTAAACTCAAACTAACATGTATTGTAAGCATTATATTCCTTATTTTGCAGTAGCCCTTCAATCATCAAGGACTCCTTGACTCAACATTTTTATTATCAGCACTAATATTCTGCACCTCTTGATTGTCTTAGGGCACCCTTGACCCAAGCATGTTTGAGAGCAGCCTGGTGAGAAGAGCAAGAGAACACAGGGCACCATTCTTGCAGTGCAGGAAATACTTTCACACTGTGTCCATGGCACAGCTTTTCGGTAATGCACCTTAGAGATTAGGCATTCTCTGTAGAGATTGGCCATATTCAATTTACTATCTACTTTTCCTATATATGCCTTAGGTGTCAGTTAACGGCAAATTTTCTGAAAATAACATGATGAGAGTGTTCCAGGATAAGTGCAGGCTTAAGTATTCTAGGAAAAGCAGGGCCTTCCTGTAGGTCAGACATTCTTGTTTTAGGAATTTATCTCATAATGATGCTCAGTTCTGTGTTTTAAAGTGCAATGACTTCATATGGTGTCATGTAAGCAGATGCAGGCTGTGATTTACTTACGCCTGTGTAATTTGTTCATTTTTGTAATAATAGCTCAATACTTGGTACTGGGACTGGCATCACAACTGTTAAGACATTCCCACATCATCTACTCTGCACTCCTCCCAAGCAGCTGGTAGAGTGTCTTATGCAGTAGATGATACTAACTTTCTGATAAATTTGCATTTCATAGGGACCTGTGCTTATTTCCCAGTCAGTTATCACATGCTGTTGTATTGTGGGCATATTTTACTTGGCTTCCCCATTGCTTGAAATTTTGTTGATGCCAAAACATTTTAGCAACTGCATTTTTTTCTTAATCCTTTGTAGAGGTGATGCCAAGTGACAGTGCCTCTGACTTTGATGCTCACCTGCAGAATAGTTTGAGCATTATGCAACAGCTAAACTCAGCCTTGTCAACAGATGTGGCTATCATCTACAGTGCACGTGATAAGGCAGATGACAACGACCCAACACGAATCAATCCTGAGCAGATTAAAAGGGACTTGGAAGCGGCAGGATTAACTTGGTAATGAGAATACTTTATTGTGGGCTGCATCAATACCATCTCTGGGAAATGTTTTTCTCCTGTACTTCTTACAAATGAAGATATGACTTGGTCCATAGATTGTATGGGAACATGTTAATGAGGCACAAAATACATGATCATATGAACAACAAACAAAAAAAAAAGTGTTTGACTATGACATATGAAAACCTCACAGAAATACTGAAAACTAGGGGGAGTCTTTGCACAGTGTATCATGATCCACTATTAGTGACCACATTTCTAAAAGTAGTGAAACAGTGATATTATTCACTTTCTTTATGTAATGTCGTTGGTATTCGTTGTTTTCTTATACCCATTAAAATGCATCGGCTGTGTTTTTCAGTTGGTTCTCCTCTGATATGGACAAAGTATCTGTTCAAGATGTCCTGTTGGGCTTGAAAAATTCCAAGGTAAGGCCAGGAATTATGATGCAGTTAATAAGGGCTTCAGCTTTACAAATGATGCGGTCAGCAGAGACGGAAAGGAGCTGTACTTTTCCGCCTTTCCTTTTGCTTGTTTGGTTCTGTTTTTCTTTTCTTGCTCTGCTTATTCTTCATGCTTCTGCAACATTGGCACACACTGCTGGGTGCTCAAAAGTGAGGAGAGCCCCCCTATTTTTTTTTTTTTAAAATTTAGGCTCAGGCTGTGTGCAATGCTATGCGCTCCACAAATAATAAATTAATAGTTAAATAAATAAATAAATGTATACAACGTGCCATCTTCAGCATACTTATGAACTGCCTCGGAATTCACTGTGTGATGGATCTAATACAAGGTCTTAGTTACCAGAGAAAGTCCAACTGATCTCTGCGTTGTCGGCTGTTGGTGGACTTAAATGAACAGGACTATAAACATAGCAGACAGTTAATGCTTGTACAGCCTAAACTGGCTATTTCTATGCTGTACATTGTAAATATTACCTCAGGTCAGTCTCAGGAGGAGAGCTCCCCAAGCTATTCAATGCTGTGACAGACTGAATTAATTGCCTTTTAGGCTTTATGAACTAAATATCAACTTTTAGTGTTTATTGTCAGCCTTAGCCTTGTGGCCTGGGAGCTGTTGTTGTTCTGTTTTTTTTTTCTTCTAGTGTTTGTTGCTGTTGTTGTTGTTGTTGTTCAAATTATATTTTTCTTATTCATTGGAGATGACTAAATGAATTTTTGACCCAAGATATCTCTTAATCTGAGTGGTTTGAAGAAAACAGTTAGCTTAACTTCAAAGTATTTACACTTGTACTGTGTTGTCAGAATAAAAGCAGAGCATAAATCTGACTCCTTTTACCTTCCTTCAGGTTGTGGTTCCCCTGCTGTCTGACAATTTTGAGCGTGACGACAAGTCTCATGACTTGCTTCTCTACACCCTGGACACGCTNAACCAGATAAGCAGCGCCTTATCTACATCATCATACACCGATGGTCGCTGTCTCTTGTGATTCAGGTTGCCCTTCTCAACTGCGGCTCTGATTTTGTCGCAGTCCTTTAAAAATGTTGAAAGTGTGCTTGTTACGATGCTGTTTTCACGACAAATTTCTGCCTTGCTCTTCTGCTTTCTCTCGACTTCTTCGATTATTTTTTGTTTTGTTTTGAAGGACAGACATTTTCTCTTCCTCGATTCCATCATTGACAGGTGTAAACAAAGCAATGCAATCATTAGCCGAGCATATCAATCCCATCTTCCTCCCGTCGCATGGTCACTTCTCCACTGCATCCTTCCCTACCCCACTTCTTGGCCTACTGCGCAACTAGTTTGTACCGGTAATCCTACCGGTAAATTATATAAGTATAAGCGAGACAGCGAGACTTGCCTATTGTTGGCAGTTGTTACGTAGCCTAAACGTTCAAGTTCCTCGCGGCTGAAAGTTTTATTGCGGACGAAAGGGTTGCGAGGGCTTAATTGCAGGTCGGTTACCTCGTTAGGGCCGCGTTTAGCGGATTTTGTGCTTGTTATGTGAAAGGCAAGTTTACTATTACAAAGAAGGAAAAAAAACAAGGATTTTCATTTTGCTCGGTCCATGCGAGAACTTGTTTTATCCGTGCTCGTTATATTCAAGTTTCACTGTGTTTACACTTGAACTGTGTTGTCAGAATAAAAGCAGAGCATAAATCTGACTCCTTTTACCTACCTTCAGATTGTGGTTCCCCTGCTGTCTGACAATTTTGAGCGTGACGACAAGTCTCATGACTTGCTTCTCTACACCCTGGACACGCTGAACAAGGACTACACTATTGTGGTGATAGGGGAAAGCCTGGAGTGGCAGAACACAGACATGGGGATGAGAATTGGAAAACAGGAGGTAAGAAGGAGGGGATGGGGGAAGTTACATCATCATCTTAGCTAGTGTGGTTGTCGTCAGCAGAGCATGGCTCAATGAAATGACAGCCGATACAATAAACAAATTGTCTGTAATGTGGCTCTTAATGTTGGAATCTTAGCACTTATGGACATGTCAAGAGAGTGTGATTATGATGTATTTGGCAACAAGTAACATCTTTGCTGGCTGTATCTTGCCTTATTCCTTTTTTGTCAGAGCTCCTAAGCATTGAATATCTTTTCATAATTATTGCGGTCAAGCTTATGTCTTTCTTAATTAGAATAGTGGAGCCAACACAAATTTATATTTCCTTTTTAGTCAATCATGCAAGTGTTTGTTCATTATTCTCAATTTAAGTAAGCTCAGCTTCATTAAAATGCAACTATTAGGGAGCATGAAAAAGTGGTAAATAACAGGAGCTACAATTATTCTGTGCCTGTAATATAGTAATTATATATTTTTTGCCTAAAATGTTGCAGTTAAGCAGATTTTGCAATTACCTAGATTGCAGTTAAGCAGAGTTGACTGTTTGTGATCTNAAAACAAAACTGACCACTACCATGTTTTATAGAGTTCAGTGAGTAAGACATCCAAATTTATGCTTTGATCCTTAAAATAGTCATTAACTCTTTGAATCCTGACCTTCCCCTCCACTATCATGTAAATCCTTTATATGCTGGGCTCCTAGGCAGAGCCCTGTATGGACTAAGGAAATGATGTAGAATGTCTCAGCCCAGTCTTTTGGTTCTAGGGGTGTGTACTTTTAAGACTAGACCAAAATACCAGACTCTGGAGTTCAAAAGGTTAAGATTGTTCAAACACAAATTCTACTTCAAATTTCATGACATATGACTGGAGTCTATGACATGTTTGAACTAGGCTGACGATGTCCTCACTGCTCATTTCCATTCAGGTGGCATTCATAATATTAATGAGACGTGTCAGATCCAATGCTGATTCAATATTATGATATGACTAATAGAAAAGACTACTATAGGAAGCTTGCCATTTCACAGTGATGGTTTACATGCATAGGGAGTTGAAGTGATCTTTGGTTAAATACACAGGAAGATCTGACATGAATGGGTCAAATTACATAATATGACAGGAAAATAGAGCCGTCTGCATGCTCTTGAAATCAACTGAATTTATTCTAGTGATAAAACTATCACTGGTAATTTCTCAGAAAGAAAGAACATAAATACTGTCAGCCAAAACATGTCAGTAAAGGAAAGGAGAGTTTGTGGCACACTTATATTGAGAGATATAGTGGATAGTTTCATGCAAATGTCTATTATAAGTGACACTAACAGGAACATACTGAAGTTTAGTAAGAGAAATTTGACAGAAAAGTTCCTTTAAATGTCTTCATCACTGCCACTTATTCAGGATATCAGAGAGAAGTCTGCACACACATATTATATGGATATTTGCAAAACCCATATTTTAAACAAGCAGAGTCAAATGATTTTCAGTCTTTAATCCTACATCTGTGCTGAACAATATTAACCTTTGTTTCATCTCTACACCACAGCATCATTACGCTGTTATTACTTAAGTAATGCGGCAATGTTGTGTACTCTCTCCTTTTGTCAAAACCATGAGTTTCAACTCACCCTAGGTATGGTCCAACCCATAATAAACTTAACAGTAGGTGCATTTAAATTGGCCTTTTTCCAAAGAACATATATGTATCAAAAGCTGCCTCACTTAATTCAGACTGAGAAACAGATGACACTGTTCATTTAGTATAACTTTAAAATATAATACTGTTCACATACTATTTCACGACAACCTATGCAGACTACTCACTTATGTGTTGATTGGGGTTATAAACATTCTGAAAGTACATAATTCTACATTTCACTTCCTTTGTCTTGTGAAGAGCAGTTTTATTTTAGCGATTGTTTTTTGTGTCAGGATACCTCCTTTTTTTATTTTTTTTCAAACCTCATCATGCTACAATAAAAAGATTCAATTGGATAAAAGGATTTACAATTTGCTATTTTTAAGCCTCATGCAAACACCACCAAAACTCATTAGATGATACTCTCATCCAGAGATGGCTGTATATTTTGTTCAAGAGCAAAAGCGTATTTAAATAAAGATTTCTTATAAATGGCTCCATCTTCAGTATGGTGATATTTATGACTCCTGCTGGCATTTATTTGAAAGTACTTTCTTAAAAATCTTATCTTTCGTAATCAGCTTTCACAGTGTTGTAACAACAAACTGTTGAAATCTGATCCAATCATCTCTGAGCCTCAATAAAACAGATGAAAAAAACAAGATGATACAACTATAGTTCAGTGTGGTAAGGTGTTTTCAATACTTCTGTTTTTGTCTCATATTTACGTCATGGCTGAGCAACCTAAGTGTGGCTATGGCCATGGCAAACTGTCACAGTGGGCACAAATCCAAGTCATGCAAAGAGAGGACAGAAACTTTACCTCATCTGAGACAAATGCAACCAGAACTCTAGAGTGTCGGATTCCCTCTGTGATGTTCTTGAAAAGACCCTGGCCCTGTGTATGGAATAGGGTAATGCGGGTAAATTGACAGAATCACATTTTAATTTATCCTCTTATGAATTAAGGCCTAAATATAGCTCGCTNCATAATTTATGTTTCGCTTTCGGAAGATGCCGTCGTTCCGACATTTTCATTGGCTAGCCGATGAGAGTGTGACCTTGTAGAGGAGAAAATTTCCTTTCCAACGGCATGCAACAAGATAGGTCTAATTTTATTGCGTATAGACAAAATATGCGATCAAAAACAGACAATTTCAGCATAAATTCATATAATCAGCCAAGAAAACTGAGGGGGTGACCCTAATGAAATGCATTTTTGAGAGGTAAAATGGATTCTTTCACATGCGACCATCAATGCTTTCGATTCACAAGATGTCAACGTATCTAAAAATAGCAATAACCCAATTTCGGCATTTTTAGCCCAAATCGACGATTTCAGGTGGCGCCCCCCCCCTTAAGTTCCCCCAAAGCTAAGAGTTCAGTTAGATCTCATTGGCAATCACGAATTTTTTTTTAACATTTTTAATGATGCCACCCTGGTTTTACAATGCTTAGCATATGTCGGCTGTATTGCAGAAAAGAGCCAGCACATAATGTGAGTGTAATTTGGGAATGGGTTGAAATGGGTTAATGCTTATACATTATCAGTTTGTACAATAGAATTATTCCTGCATGATAGGATCTGCTGAAAGATTTGAGTGATGTGATTGTTATTTGCTGCCACCTAAAATAAAGCAAGCAGCATTAACTGAATTTGGTTGAAAAGTTTCAAGGCTGTCATTGCATTCCAAGGCAAGTTTTACAGTTCAGTGTGCTTAATCTGTATTATTGAGAGTAAGCACATCTTGTGTTTTGGGTGGTCTTATAGGTGCAGCCACATCACCACAGTGTATTTATCAGCTACTGTTGGAGTAACTCCAGAGATGCCAAGTCCAGAGGGACCAACTGTGCACCAGAGGCTCTTGGCTGGGGAGATCCTCGGCAGATCACAAGGGACTTGGAGAAGCGAGGACTAAGCTGCTGGCTTGACTTTGATCAGCCTGCTACTGTAAATATCCACTGAGATAAATATTAAACATTAAAAGGATTGGAGGAAAGGGTGAGAGGGTTCACCTTGTCAGTTTTGGACACTCAGTAACTTGACATCATCCACAGTGTGCATGTAATTCTGCAGTTTAGAAATGTTAGAGCTTGTATTTTAGAATTAAGACTGTCATTAAATCAGCCAGCTTGATAACCATGTACAGTTCTGAGAAGAAGGGATCCTTTCAGATCTCTCATCAGGCTTGGTTTTATTTCCAGCTATTGCTTTGAATAACTTTGTGCTTAACTCTTTTAGTAGTGAAAAGTGAATGGAATCGACAGGAGGAAGAATAGGGTTTATGACAAAAATAAATATGGAGATCAGAATTAGAAGTTTCTGTATCCTATTGCTGTGCATAGACTGTTGCTGCATTGGCAGTTAAAAAATACTTAAGCTGAGTGCTGTAATGGTAGCGAGCTATATTTAGGCCTTAATTCATAAGAGGATAAATTAAAATGTGATTCTGTCAATTTACCCGCATTACCCTATTCCATACACAGGGCCAGGGTCTTTTCAAGAACATCACAGAGGGAATCCGACACTCTAGAGTTCTGGTTGCATTTGTCTCAGATGAGGTAAAGTTTCTGTCCTCTCTTTGCATGACTTGGATTTCTGCCCACTGTGACAGTTTGCCATGGCCATAGCCACACTTAGGTTGCTCAGCCATGACGTAAATATGAGACAAAAACAGAAGTATTGAAAACACCTTACCACACTGAACTATAGTTGTATCATCTTGTTTTTTTCATCTGTTTTATTGAGGCTCAGAGATGATTGGATCAGATTTCAACAGTTTGTTGTTACAACACTGTGAAAGCTGATTACGAAAGATAAGATTTTTAAGAAAGTACTTTCAAATAAATGCCAGCAGGAGTCATAAATATCACCATACTGAAGATGGAGCCATTTATAAGAAATCTTTATTTAAATACGCTTTTGCTCTTGAACAAAATATACAGCCATCTCTGGATGAGAGTATCATCTAATGAGTTTTGGTGGTGTTTGCATGAGGCTTAAAAATAGCAAATTGTAAATCCTTTTATCCAATTGAATCTTTTTATTGTAGCATGATGAGGTTTGAAAAAAAATAAAAAAAGGAGGTATCCTGACACAAAAAACAATCGCTAAAATAAAACTGCTCTTCACAAGACAAAGGAAGTGAAATGTAGAATTCTGTACTTTCAGAATGTTTATAACCGCAATCAACACATAAGTGAGTAGTCTGGATAGGTGTCGTGAAATAGTATGTGAACAATATTATATTTTAAAGTTATACTAAATGAGCAGTGCCATCTGTTTCTCAGTCTGAATTAGGTAAGGCAGCTTTTGATACATATATGTTCTTTGGAAAAAGGCCAATTTAAATGCACCTACTGTTAAGTTTATTATGGGTTGGACCATACCTAGGGTGAGTTGAAACTCATGGTTTTGACAAAAGGAGAGAGTACACAACATTGCCGCATTACTTAAGTAATAACAGCGTAATGATGCTGTGGTGTAGAGATGAAACAAAGGTTAATATTGTTCAGCACAGATGTAGGATTAAAGACTGAAAATCATTTGACTCTGCTTGTTTAAAATATGGGTTTTGCAAATATCCATATAATATGTGTGTGCAGACTTCTCTCTGATATCCTGAATAAGTGGCAGTGATGAAGACATTTAAAGGAACTTTTCTGTCAAATTTCTCTTACTAAACTTCAGTATGTTCCTGTTAGTGTCACTTATAATAGACATTTGCATGAAACTATCCACTATATCTCTCAATATAAGTGTGCCACAAACTCTCCTTTCCTTTACTGACATGTTTTGGCTGACAGTATTTATGTTCTTTCTTTCTGAGAAATTACCAGTGATAGTTTTATCACTAGAATAAATTCAGTTGATTTCAAGAGCATGCAGACGGCTCTATTTTCCTGTCATATTATGTAATTTGACCCATTCATGTCAGATCTTCCTGTGTATTTAACCAAAGATCACTTCAACTCCCTATGCATGTAAACCATCACTGTGAAATGGCAAGCTTCCTATAGTAGTCTTTTCTATTAGTCATATCATAATATTGAATCAGCATTGGATCTGACACGTCTCATTAATATTATGAATGCCACCTGAATGGAAATGAGCAGTGAGGACATCGTCAGCCTAGTTCAAACATGTCATAGACTCCAGTCATATGTCATGAAATTTGAAGTAGAATTTGTGTTTGAACAATCTTAACCTTTTGAACTCCAGAGTCTGGTATTTTGGTCTAGTCTTAAAAGTACACACCCCTAGAACCAAAAGACTGGGCTGAGACATTCTACATCATTTCCTTAGTCCATACAGGGCTCTGCCTAGGAGCCCAGCATATAAAGGATTTACATGATAGTGGAGGGGAAGGTCAGGATTCAAAGAGTTAATGACTATTTTAAGGATCAAAGCATAAATTTGGATGTCTTACTCACTGAACTCTATAAAACATGGTAGTGGTCAGTTTTGTTTTCATGGCAACTCTATCCTGATATGAGACTTAAAAAAGCACTGAATGAATGATTGTTGATAGTTTGAATCTTATTTGAGGAAACATATCCAGTTTGAAATACTAACACACAATGAAAATTATCATGGAAATAAATTCTTTGGGTGCAATTGAAAAGCTCTGTCTTTGGAGACATTTGCATTTGTATCTCTTTATCTTTATCATTGCCAGTATGTCAAATCAGACAACTGCATGATGGAGCTTAGATTTGGGGTGCTGAACATGAATATGCCAACCATCATCGCTGTTGTGGGCACAGGCAAGGAATGGAAATACTCAGAGGTTAGTAAAATCTTTTTACTGTCACCAGAAGTAGACATTCATTTTCTCATAATGTCCTGTGCCATCTTCTTTCATTTTCATTTTTGCTCATGTCTTTTTTGTTTTGTGCTGCTGTCAGGTTTTTCTGTGTTGAGTCTGAGAGTTCTGTTGATAATATGATAAAGTTAACTTGAATGATTTCATCTGAGGCTAGTAGAGTCAGCTGTAAGTCTTGTAGTTCTATGTTTCCATTAGCACAAGAGCTAAGGTATTTTTAATTTCATCACATGACCAAGGAATAATTGCTCACTTGTTGGTTTCTTAATATGTTCTGTGCATGCTGGGCTTGGCTGGGCTGCTCTTAAGGAGTGGCCAATAGCCATGCATTCACAGATCATGTGTAAGATAAGATAAGATACAATTTTATTGTCCTTAATGGCACATTATCTTGTTTACCTTTATGCATAAAGCACAGATTACCAACATAATATCTTAAACCCAGACCCACCCATACACACACACACACCCGCCCATTCCACCCACCCACTTACACACACACACACACACACACACACACACACACACACACACACACACACGCACGCATGCACACATGCATGTGCACACATACACTCCGTCCAAATACATATCACAGCAAACAAACAGCTAGTGAAAGGAATGAGCGGCGGTATCTCTGTCTGTTACATTTGATAGGTCTTGCTCAGCCTGATCATTCTGAGATGTTAATGACAGTTTGTCAAACATTTGAAAAGTGTTTCCAGTGATTTTACCAGCTTTCTTTATTATCCTGTTGACTTTTACTTTATCTTGCTCTTTCGTATTCCCACCCCAGCAGATAATGCAAAAACAGAGGACACTCTCAATTGTGTTTACCACTCAATGTGTGAGTGACAATCCCTTGGTTATGTGAAGGAACTGAAAATTTCTGGTTAACACCATGAACCTGTATCAGTACTGTAAATCATAATATCTTCTGGTGGTAAAATAAGATTATTATAAGATGTATCATTGTGTTTTGTTACCATTTCAGGGTATCTTATGAAGATTCTAAATGACAATCTTGTCAAGCAAGATGGCCACTGTGCATCTTTTGTTAACATTTCCCACTTGTAGTTGAGGAAGCAAATTCAGTGAATTTGGAACAAGTGAACAAGAATACTTTTCAATGCATTAATAAGATTAACCTTCAGAAATATTCGGAATATGCATTTTCTTACAGAAACATGGGTGACTTTCTTTGCGTTGTTGACATCTAGATGTTAGTTCATATGATTGTGTAATTCCCCAGAGGAAGGACTTCTGTCTGAAACTTTGGTCTTTAGATTTACATTGTCCTTTAGTGATATTTCTTCCAATGATTTTTACTATTTAATCGGGGTCTTACTGTTTATTTACTACCTAGGTGGGCATCTTAATGCAGCGCTCCAAGGCACCCAAGGTGTATTTCCAGGAAGAAAACCCTACAGCAATGGATGTGTTGGAAAAGTTCATCAGGTAAGTGGTTTATGTGATACTGCATGCCTCATATCCTTGGTAAGTTTGAGAAGGTGAAATGAGTGAAGGCTAATGCTAACCTTTAGGTTTCACTTTCAGTGTCCGGCATATAATATACATGCAGAATTTTGTTGCCTCTTCACTAAAGCTGAGGTTCATACAGACTACTCATTTTACAGTCTGATTAAAGACTTCTCTTTGGCTGCTAGTCAGTCAACAGATCCGCTAATGATGGGAAATGAAAAGGCATAACTGACTTGCTATTGAGTGGTTTATGGGTGTTTTGTCACATGCAGGTGAGGGGCAAAGTAGACTAGGGTATGCTGTTGAATGGCACTATTAATAATGTGTGTATAGAATGTTCTCTGGCATTGTGGATCAGAGTTGATGACAGCAGTAAAATAAGTTTCACATAGGCTTTCATGGAGAGTATTCAGATTGTGAAAGACCAGGAACCCATCTTTTAACAGTAGACACATTTCCAAAATGCATATACCTGAATATGACTTTATCAACAGAGAAAGGCTGCCGCAGAATGCAGATCAGTTGATTGCCAAGAAAGCAGTGAAGGAAACAATGCAGTCATTACAGGAACAGGAGAAGAACAAGGAGCAGAAGAGAATGGGTGGCATAAAGGCAGATAAAGACTTAATGCAGGTAACAGTATCTCCAAGGCTCAAGAGGAATGAGTGTTTCATCTGCAGCTGTAAATAGAAAATTTTCTTACTCAGAGAGCAAGGCAACAGAAGATCTTCGGAGGATGATAATCCAGTCTAACAAGTGTTTTGGCCCTTTGACTTCCTGACACTCTAAAGGGGCTGGGCTACACTTGGGTCATGACTCCTAAATGGCCTTCTGGTGATTTTTTTTTTCTTTTCCTGCAGCCGTCTTAGTTATTTATAAATACTCATTTTTCCCCTTAGATTATACATTAGACTTCACACTCTAAGCCACTGATGATAATAGAGTTACAAGTTTACATTGTTCTTCTTGTCACCATTTTTCTGTTTCTATACAAACCAACAGGAAGAGTATGAACTGATGCAGCGGAAGTTCATGCGCCACATCATCTCCTACGTGAGCACAATGGATTCAGTTCCCACTCCTCGTTTGATTGTAGTGGATTTTGAAAAGTATGGTATGTATGAGTACCTGTATTTTGCCATCTCCCTTCATAGCATGATTCACATAAAGACTTCATATAAAACAAGCTGTTACGCAATAGCCTTGTTCAAGCTCTGAAATTGTTAGCATTATTTGCATTCAAGTTATCAAGGGCTGCACTCTAAATTTTCACAACTTTCTCACTAAAATTCAGTGAACCAAGATAGTATAACTGACTCTGCTTAATCAACTTCCACTTAATCTCAACACACGTTCAGGTATAGACATATTACATCACAGCTTTATCTTAAACGTGTAGCATATCAGTGGATTAAATGTCAGTCATTGTGGGAGTGGCGGATGAGTTGTTGCAGTCAATGACACTACATCACAGCACATATCAATAATAAATAAATGAAAAAATAATACAACTTTATTTACCCCGTGGGGAAATTATTTTATTTCATACAATGTTACACATCCCATTCATAATACAAACACATATAACAAAACACATCATACATGTATGGTACTGTAAGTAACAGTCGGAAGGCTGTGAGAACTCACAGGGAGGCACCCCCTTCCCCAAAACACACACACATCCGAAATCCTGTGGAGGAAGTTTTCAAATTAACAACACTGCTAAATTGCACCTTTTGCCATGATCCCGAGGACTTGCAATAAAGCATGATTTTGTTACCATGATTCTGAGGAATTGCTAAAAAGCAAAGTCATATTGCAGATCTTTGAGATCGTGACGAGAACCTTGCAGGCGAATCTAGCTTGTTTATGAACTTTTTCCTTCATCTGCAGAAGGCGTGCATAAGAAGGAAAACGACCCAGACAGCACCGATGGCCATGTGAGGAGCTCTACTCTTCGTCCTACACTGAGACCAAAAACTGCCTCTCGATCCTCAAGACTGATGAATGCAAGTATTCTTATCTGTGAATTACTCTTCCTCTATCCTATCTCCTTCTTCCTTTCATCTTTTATATTGAAAACATTGTTTAGCATTTTCATCAACATCTTGTGTCATCATCATCTTTGCTCAGTCATTTTAGATCATCCTTGTATTTGTCACTTGTCAAGCAATTTTAGGACATCCGTATATCTGACAATTGGTAAACAATTTTAGATAAGCCATTTTCAATACATTCAAGATTTTTAATAGAAATATATATTAAAGGTGTTATTCATTCTTGTTTTTTGTTAACATATTCCTGAAGCAGTTGAATGTTATCAGATAGTTATCTACTTCACTTAGAGGTAAAGCCATTATTATCTGTGTTTCACTGTCTTCACTCATACCTAATTCATATTTTATCTACAGGTTGTTATTGAAGATGATGAGGACAAATGGGAGAGTGAACTCTTCTGTATCAAAATCCTCTGTGAAGATGAGAGGGTAATATTTCTTCTCTTTCTTTTTTTTTAAAAATACAGTATAAAGCAAATCTCTTAGCCAACAGCATGATCAAAGCTAGGGTAATTGAATTGTCACCTTGTGAGCGAGCAAGTGAATATCAGACAAAATCTGGTTGCAGTGAAAAACTGAGTTGCAGTAGTTGCACTAAGAGATTATTAAATTAAGTCTCAAGGGGCTCTCCTTACAACCGTGTCAGTGATGATATTCCTGTATGATAGCATGGACCACTGTCTTGTTACAGCTGACATGAAAACAGAATAAGGTGATGAAGTGACTAGGAAGTAGTGGTAAAGGAAATGCTGCAAATTTGATTTGAGAAGAAGCTAGATACTGTAGTAGAATTTGAAAACCCCAGAAAAGCATTTTGAAGAGACATTCTTAAGAACTCTGCAGTGTCAATTGCCAGTGTTATAGGGTCTGGGTTTTGTAAAGTTGTCATACTAAAAGCATCAGTGTAATATTACCTGCCTTTGAAATGTCAAGTGAATTACATTTACATTGAAGTAAGGATATAAAAGTATGCCTTAATCGTTTTTAAAGCTTTGGGGTAGGGGGATGGGGGGTAATGAGTGAAGCCAAAGATTAGGCAATTATCAGGAGTGAGATATTATGGTAATGACAAATCTGAATCTCAAATGATTTGTAATCATGGAAGTTCATCCCATTTTAATATCCAATATTCGACAGGGTTGGCATATCTGTAAGAAATCTCTGCCTATGAGAATGACTGATGAGTTCAAAAACATAGTCAAGGGATGTTCAGCTTACCTGGCAAGGATGTATGCCATTCTGCGGCAGAGTGCTGTCAACCTGAACTGCTTTAGCGGACCCTTGGGGTCAAAGTTCACCTCTTGGCTTGAGCAGGTATGCCACTAAGAGCATCATTCTTTACCTGAAATCGGCATGTATATGTCTCTAGATTAGTTTATGAGCGCATAATATGTCACAAAATCCAGTCTGATTTTACAGTATGCAGTTTCAAAGTGTAGGTTGCTAAGTGATCTGTTGGTCTTGGTGACACATGTTATAGCAGTGGATTAATTATTTAAAGTTAAAACAGGATGAAGATGAATTCCTTTAAGTGCTCAAAGAAAGAAATTATGAACAGGTTGAAGATGAATTCCTTTAAGTTCATTACTCAGTGTTCAAAGAAAGAAAGTGAGAGAGTTTATATTTTCTGTATTAAGCTTTTAAGAGTTACTTTTGGTGTGAATGATCTAATGTTCCACATTCAACTTTGGAGCTGCATTTATGGAATATACCAGAATTATATGAGAATGTAGCGGAAGTATTTCATAAAGCAGTTTACAGACATGATTACTGCAAACTTATTAGCATTTAAAAAATGCTAACTTCTTTGACCTCTTGAAAGAAACGCTTCTGTGGAGAATGTATACAAGTATATTGTGTCATCATATTGATCCCAGACTGAAGTGTTGACTGAAGCATGTGTTGAAAAAACCTCTACCATTATTGTCTCCCCTTGCAGAGTGCCCTTGATAATGTGAATTTCCTGGATGCATTCGTTGCCTTGAGAACAAAACTGGTCGAGGACGACTCTGCACAAGAGTTTCTGTCCCAGTTGTACAGGTAGGTACAACTGCTTTTAAACGCAAAGATATCTGGTCTGAAATAATTGTAAATTTGTTGAAAGATCAGTTTACAACGTGGCAGCATGGTCAGTTGATTTGTGAGTTGTAATCAGAACTTGAAGGCTGTCAAGTTTTAGGTTTGTGTGTTTGACTCTTGGGTGGGCGAGTTACACTGTATTGTCCTTGGGAAAGACACTTCTTTCCCTTTTCTCCATTCGACTTATGAATAAGTATACATGGTGGGCCTGCATCATAGGTGACTGATATGTATTTCATTTGTACTGATATGTAATTTACATGTATGATGTATACCAGGTTTGTTTTATGAATAAGATGTATAACATTGTATGGCATTTTAAATCAATTTCCATATGGGGTAATTGTAAGTCCAATTTGTTTTTTATCAAGCAAGATGCAACTAAGATAAGATGAAATTAGACAAATCTGTATCGTCCCTACCTATAAGAGTTCAAATTCAAGTTCAAAATCTTTAAAAGTTCAAAGATTACACCTCTAGATTTCTGTCACCTGGCATTGTGGAAATATACAGTTTGGGCTCAGGGAAGAAGAAATCTTTTCTGTGGCAATTTTAGGAATATAATGGAAATTTTGTGCTCTGCCAGAAGATGCACTTTCATCACTCAAAGAGTTAATATATATATTATCCCCCTAGACATACTGGCACAGTATGTTTTCATATTATAGTAGGGTATGTCATTATCTGCAACCAGAAACACATATTCGTGAACTTATTTTAAAGCAGCATCATAGACTTTACAGTAGGCAAAGTTAGGACTGTAATCTCAGACCGAAGAAATTGTTAAAATTATCAGATGACTAAGAGAGAGGTTAAGAGGTGAAATGATGGTGAAAGCTTTGGACAGTTTTGCAGAAATGCATTGCCCAGTGACAAATACACTGACGGGATACACAGGAAATGACTGAGAAATTAATAAGTAAAGATGCTTGAATATATATGAAAAGAATAAATCAGAAAGAGTTCCTGAGTAAACATGATCAGGGGTTATGAGGGGCAGGGCAGGTAGCCCAAGTGAAAAAAATCAACATTTTCTCTCACTTCTTGCAGATGTCATATGCCAACTGGCAAGATCTTCTGGCTGTGTGAAAAACATTCCAGTGGACCAAGGATCACCCGCTTGAGGTCTGAGGCAACCAGCAGCAGTGAGGTGGGGCATGTTCTTTACGAGGAAGATACCAAAATGAAGGAAAACATCGAGCACTCTGAGATCTACCAGCAGAGGAGGAAAACAAAGAGCCCTTCAGTCTCTGTTGTCCTACCACCAAGTAAGGCCACAATTGATATGTTATAAATGAATTAATCATTTCACATCACACTGGTCTGGGCTCTTGCCTTCCCACTGAACACTCTTGCTCTATAGTGTCCATTCCCAGCAGAATTTTAGAATATTTTCACATCATATGAATTCCACTATTTCAGTCACAGTATATTGTTTAGCATCACTAGACAATTTGTTCAATGTAGAGGAGAGGATGAATAGATATTTTATATCACCGAAACCCTGTGTGCAATTCTTATCAAACACCTCTTCATCTGCAGACCACTTTCTCCCACTCACTTCCGGTGTCCGTTTTGCAACTCATTTAAATACAAAACCAATGGTCTTTTAAAAATCTCTCGTATTTACCAATACCAACCAATTCATTTTGCCGTCATAGTACTACTATTCTGAAATGGATTATATAAAGTTTATTAAATAGAATGTAACTAGTGAGGTGGGCTACAAACACATCATCAAATGAAACCACACAGTCACCTGACAGGAGCAGTGCAGTGTGAAGGGATTAGCAACAAGCTACACCCCACAATATGCTGTGTATCAGTCAGTTGTAAAAGCGGGCGCTCCGCAGGGGCAAGGCATGATATGAATAGCTCAATAAGTTTACATATTTTGCCTTCATCCAGGTTAGCATAAGGCTGTTGTAAGCTGGTGCTTCAGCTCTTAATTCTACCCTTATGACAAAATGGGTACACATTTCTGTGTGTAATGTTACATTGTATATATCATGTTAAAGTTAAAGATACCAAGATCTAGTGTTAAAAAAAAAAAAAGTTATGCTGTTAATTGTTGATTATCCTAATTTGCATATGCTTTAAGGACTAGATATTCTATAAGAATGGCATTAAACAGGCTGTGTTTATTTTTCTATTCTTTTCCTTCACTTTATTTTACTTTTTTCTCTTTTAATATGCATGTTTGGGTTAATTGCTACAAAGCAAGCATTCTCAGTTGTCCCTGATATGCTGTTCCACTAAATATGGGCATGGAATTATTTTCACATCTTGTAGCAACTGGGAAGGTGCTACCATCAAACTTGTGCAGCTGCCTCACAGTAAGGACTGAGTGGATCTTTGAGGCAAAATGATATGATGGCTGACACTGGGTCACATGATGATAGTGTGAGATAGACTGCAGATGTCAAGTACCATTAGAGTAAATTTTCGTCACATCATTTTTGCTGCCGGGAAATAGTACTGTCATAAGTCCTTAAGGTCATTTAAGGACTTATGACAGTATTTTTTCCAGGCAGTGACTTAAAATGCCTGTAAAATAACCTTCCCTCTCTTATTCCTTCTCAGTGCTTGAAGTGTTGACCTCCGGACCAGCAGCATCTGATGACAGCCAAGCTCTTCTTGAGGCCCTGACAATCAACCACAAACTTCATATCAACAGTGATATATCACTGCCAGAGCCACCAAAAGAAGATACTCCCAGACAGGAGAAAGCAAAGCCAGTAACCAGTGACAGCACATCAGATCGTAAACAGTCAGCAGTGGGCTTAAAAACTGCATCACGAATTGCTTCATCAGTTAGCAAAGCAAGCAAAAAGGGAGATGGAAGCAAGACTTGCACAATATGTTAGGAATTTCATGCTGCCATGTCATTCTGGGTATTGATCTGTGCTGCATCTTCCTTGCTGCAAAGCTGAATGTTGTTTATCTTCAGCCAATGCAATAATGTCACAGCACAACTACTCACAACCTTTTGTTTTGCAGGCAGATTAAGTTATTGATCTCTCAACTTGGACTGCAGAATAGGAAAATTCAATAGAGCTCACTTATCAGGATAGCATTTTACCCGGAATCTTGGCTAACCCAACAGAAAAGAAAATGTCCATGCAAAGGCCCTCTTTATTCATAGAAATATTTTACTGTTAACCCAGTGAGTTAACATGTTAAGGGATGAGCTGGTGAAAAAGAAAAAAGTGACAGAGAGAGGAAAAAACTGGCATAGCCATTTTCCTCCCCTTGTCCATTGGTGGTCTGTCGTATGGTGAATGCTGTGTCAGTGAAAGGTGTTTTCAACAAATGCTGATCCCCAACTACACGCAATGCTATAACCAGTCAAAACCATTGAGGCCATCAACTAGAAACAGTGTTGTCTGACATTACTTTGGTTATTTCCCATTATATTGTACTCTAAACAGATAACTCAAACTTCATTTGGCCCGCAACAGTTCGAACGGTTCCTTTAATTTTGTTTTAATAGAGTTCTACTATACCAATATTTTTGGCTTTAGATATTAGTGAGTTAAAAGTTTTGTTTATTTATTGTTATGTTTGTAATGTAAAACATGAAAAACAATCAGACCGCTTTTTTTCTGGAATTTCACATGATGATACATTAATCATAAGTTACATTCTATATTTTGGTAAACCTTAAGTTATACCACTGAACACTATTGCTGTGGAATACTGATAATTTATTTACTTGATGGCCACATTTCAGTCACAGCGCTGGTATCTTGACCTGAGACAATGTTTGAATGAAGCAGATACCTTTGTCTTGATCATGATTTCAAAAACTGAACCATGATTTTTGCCTAGGATGTTCTTTGGTTAATTTCAGAAGTCATTGTGTTGCTTATTGATCTTAAAGGCTAGTTATGCCTGTATTGAAAATAAATTCCATGCAGGAATAAAATGACAGAGTGTATGTGCTAGCATCTTCATGTGATATTCCTATTATGGCTTAATATGAGTAATCATATGTATGATATACAGTGTGGTTTGGCATTACTGAAAACTGCTGATTTGTGTCATATTTACCTCAAAGCTCAAGATATTTCTGTTTTATCTACCATTTGAACCTCAAACATTAACTGCTGTGTCTTAACTTGCTGTTTATTTGATTTGCCTCTCAGAACCACCCTGTGACCATTATCTTATTCCATGAACATTTATATAGTTACGTTTGCTCAGCTATAAGCAGATAGGGACTTGCTTTGTAGATGTTTTATGTGCCAGATAGTCATTTTTCATGTCTTTTTCTTATGGTTTTATTGACATTGTGATATTTGAGATACATAATGTTCAGCATAAACTCCAGGGAGAAATATTAATTTAATGTATTTTATACTGAAATATTGCTCAGATCAGAACAGTCTGTAAAGCTCTGATGCCTTCCCTTTACTGCTGAATATTCAACACTACAATAATTAATATATGTCACTCTTGTGTCTGTTCAAACTCTGGGTATCGTATGTGCAAAACCATCATTACTTGAATGGAATTTGAGGCTGCCATCATTAGTGGACCCAAACAGCAATGGATGGTGTTTTTGTGAAAATGTGGTATTTTATGCTTTTTTCTCAACTTAACACATTCCATGTAATATATCATGAAGCCTGGTGTTTCCATGCTATTTCATCATTAAATTGAAGTCAGATTTGTGTTACAAAATGGCTTGAAATGCCCCACAAAACATGAAGCTGATGCCGTCCATACAAGTGTAGATGTCATAGTAGTCTTATACTTACAGCGTAACTCCACTGTACCATATAACGCAATTATGTTACCGCCATCTGACAAGAGTGTCACTATTAATATTGTATGACATGTATGTCCTACCATCAGTGTGATTTGTTATAAAATTAAGTTGCCATTTGTGGCTTCACACAGACAAAATCCTGCCATTGATACTGTGATACAAGGGACTGCTCAGTTGGAGGCTCATTCTAATGAGGATTTTGTTATTGCAATTGTTGTTGTTGTTACTGGTATCCATATTCTGATATAATATATGAATGGCAAGGATGTTTTTTTTTTCCTATTTTAATTTTGCATTATTTTATTTTGAGGATGCAATATTCTACCATTTACATGCTACTTCCTGCTATTAGTTGAAACAGCATGATACATGGAGTATGAAACATACATGGGAGGAGGATGAAATACAGTGGGACTTCAATATGAGGACTCATTACATAAGTGTACTTTTTTATTATATGGATTTCACATGCATGAATTCATTCACTGTTATTCTTAAATTTCATTATTCCATTCCACCTCATAATTAAGAATACTTTAACAATGAGTATATATTTTTTGTATACCAAAGGCATACTTGTTATAGAGGTTCTGCTGTATGTGCATTGCACTGCACTTCACTGCGGAGGAATGTAAATATGTAGGTTATCTCCCTGTTATAATTACAAAACTATTCCTATGTTTTATGACATTTGTTGATGACTTAAAAAAAAAGGTGATAGAATGCTGCTCTCTGATGACTTAAAAAAAAGGGTGATATAATGATGCTCTCTGAGATGTCATTATCAGCAGTTATTGGTCTTTGACAATGTCTCATATGGAAGAAAAAAGATGTTTATTTGCTTAATGTATGCTTCAGTGTCCCTTCAGTACGGCAGCTTCAAATATGTCTCCTGTCAGCAGAGATCACTAGGCTCTACAGTGGAAGTTAGAGGATGTAGTAGGAGAAATCATCCTATATATTGTACATTCCCAAACCTCCACAGTGACATTCATTCAGTGTCTTGTAGCAGGTGCTGGCAGGAACTTGACTAACTTGTTGTTGTTTTTGGACTTTTATTAGCCTTTTATTAACTGGACAGACATAGATCAAATGCTGATCCCATACAAATAACATGGAATATACGCTTGTATACTATGTATGTATATCATGTATGTATGTGTGAAAAGAGACAAAATGCCTCTTTGGACAGTAAAATTGTATCTAATCTTATATCTCTCACTCGCACACATACACCCCCCCCCCCC
>JAWQUT010000202.1:1274713-1289450 GCA_033807755.1 Ellobium chinense | reverse complement strand
CCCCTTCAGTCATGGTACTCACAAGTCTTAGGCACTACAAAACCTTTCTGCTGACAAAAATTTCAATAGCAGGTTAATCTCTAACGAAGTCATAATATAGTTGTTATGTTCCTGCCAAACCCATAAGCCCAATCAATGAGATGCTTTGAATGGAGACTAACATGCTGTTAATACACCCAGTCAAGAAGTGTATTTACTGTGTATAGGAGAACTCTACTCACTGACTATATGAACCAGTAAAGGGTTTATGGACAAATTGTAAGTGAATATTATTGATATCAAACAGTTTATGCACTCTTATTGCTGTAAAGACTGGATTAGATATGTTGACATTACATTGTTGATGCAAAGCATGCAGATATTTAAATCAGGATGTACAAGTTTCACTGTATTTTACTAGACTAAAGTGATATTGCTTAGAGGATTGTTATTTTAGGTTGTTAAAAACAATTCTGTCTTTTCAATGCTTATATTCAATGATAAATGCATAACACACACATCAAACAAATAAATTGTGAAACTGATATTTTGGTGGGTTTTTTTTTCAGGAATAAGCTGAAATACTAAAATCTCATAAGACTGTGATTGTCTTTAACATAATTTTCCATTGCTAATTACATAGACTAGTCTAGTAATATCAGTTTTATTGTTTTTGTTCTAATTTTTAGTGAGCTGTATTCAGAGCTCTCAAAGAATGTCGTTGTTTATTTCATACTTTAAATAACAATATTATGTGTTGAAATGTATTATGCACTACATATACTCCACCAGCAATTCTCCATGTCGCAATATACATGTATTTGACTCCTTTTGCAATGATAAAAAGTGATGGCTTAGCCTGTAATGGCATTCTTCTGACTGCATAAGCTTAGCATAGTCAGGCATGTTTTGGTCTGTTTAATCCATGTTTTTCTTCCTTCTTGAGAATATTTTGACTGGAAGCAGTGACCACTATAGGGCAAGCAAACAGACCAGGTCCAATGTACAACAGTATTGCAATATTTTACAGCTTTCCAGTAATAAAAACAAATACAAAATAAGTAAGTATTTATCCCCTTGTTGTGTAAGGCTCATGAAATTTTCTCAGGGAAATTCCTTTAAGCCTATCACAGAAATCTGCTGGAAATAGAGACTGATTCTAGGCATCATAATACTTGAGATTTCTAATGCACTCAGACTTTAAACACCTTAGACATCTGCCATTTTGTTAATTTGTTGTTTGTTTTTTATCATATTTCCTCCTTATGATCACAGTTATGCGCATACGTATACAGTATATATTTAGTGTGAGGCTCATTTAATAGCCTTTTTATCTTTGGTTAAATGCATCACATGTCATCAGGGTAAACAAAAACTGAAAGGGTTGTTTTTTGTCAGTTTTTGAAGATTTTTAATAATTTTTGACTGTAATCAGTCTGTTTTGATTTTCAGTATACCCCATGAATTCATTTTATTAACAAACATAATGATCATCTCACAAAAGATTTCTGTGATATCAATTTTTGAATCAGCACTCCATCTAATCCAGACTTCTGTTAATTGTGATTAATTCATGTTATCAAACAATACATCTGCAACTCAGTTGTTCAGGCAGTTTTGTTGTGTGCCTTGGTGTGGAGGATATTTCACAGTTTCACATAATGTCTTCATGACTTTCAATTCATTTGCACATCTACAGTGATATTTTTTAGTTTGTTTCAGTTATTTTGGAATACTCTTTTTACAAGTTTGTTTCTTTTAAACGACTTTTATTGTTATGCTGTTAATCTTTGTTTTACATACTATAGTAGTGAGTTTTTTCACTGGAGGGCAACAGGAGGGGAGAAGGATTGAATTTTTGCAAATCATGACTTGAGCTATATCAGGAAAAGGACTTCCTATAAAGTGAAAAATTGTGTTCAAATTTTTCAAATGTCTTACTGCTAGATCTAGTAAATGCTTACCATTCTCCATTATTTGGACATTAATAGCTGTAGTATATTTTGTTCCAGTAGGAAGAGAGGTTGCCAGTTTGCACCAAGGAATTTTTACAGTGTCTTAGGCATTAGCTCAAACTGCAGCTTTATCTTGTTTATACAGAGAGTACAAAGAGTAGAACTTTATCTCCCTTTGTCTGTTTGCAGATAACCTGCACTCTTTTCCATCATTTGCATCACTTTCATTTACTTCCAGAGACAGATTCATCCATCTCTGGATGCCTTCCATCCATCTATACATAATTATTTTTAAGCACTTGTTTTAGAGTTTATACCAAGGGCCATTAGAGGGTATTTCTGTGATAACCACTCACAAGCAAAAGGCATTAATATCCCATTCCTCCTCTAAAACATTGCAATATCGTCTGAATCATCATCATAAAGAATAAAGAAGCTCTATCATCAGCAGCAGCAGCAGAACAGCAGAGACAACATCTATAGCATAATGATACTTGATTTTTTTGTAGCACAGTGATGCCTGATATTTGAAATGCGCTCAGTCTTCATTTACCCTAGACATCTGCCTGTTTTAAATTTTCTCAATTCATTGGTTTTCTTTTATCATTTTTCCTCTTCATGATCACACTTAATACACATCGTCATCACTATCAGCATCATCGTATTACCACCATGATTGTGGGCCTGTTTGGTTGCTCACTCAGTTTTTAATGGCCTCCAGTATGATGGTGGTCTGCCTTTGCAACTTCCACTGGTTGATAAACTCTGGAAAGCTTAGATTGAGGGCATACTTTCTCATTTCTTTATAATTCCTCCCAGTAAACTGATCCCGAGCCCTTCATACATTATTTTAGAGGCTATAATGGGGGCACATAATGAGTGTCACAGTTAACCAAGACCCCACTGCTGCATTCTACAGGACAATACAAAATGAGAATGAATTGGGTCAGTTCTGTTTTTTTTCCTCAACTTGTTTACTGAGCAATACTTAAAGTTTACTTCATTTTATTTTAATGTAAAGTGCACTGTTGTGATAATTTTTTTGTCTGATATACACTGTATTACAATTTTGATCCGTCCAAGTCAAAGTAAGTGTAACATATTCAACTGCCACTCAACATGCTATTTTGTTGTTGAAACCTCATTGTGATCCGACCTATTATACTTCTTGTAACACCTTTGTAATAAATTTCTCAACAATGCATAGAGGGAAGAAATCATACTCTTAATTCTTTTTGACTAATTTTTTTTTTATTAAGGCTTGTCATAACAGTTCAGAGATGTTGAAGGCATAAGGGTGGGGTGAACAAATTTATATATTTGTGATTGCAGAGGAGGGCATAGTTGCCACCTTCCCAGTCTCCACATTACTGGAGGGAAGGTCTAAGTCTAGGAATCTTCGCATAGTAGCATTCAAAGATAATAAGTCCAGTAGACTCGGCTTATTTGTAGTCTCTTTAATCACATTTTCCACATAATCACAACATTATTCAGCTGACAGTACACCATATTTTGTGTGTAATAATCACTGAATAATTTCATCTCTGTTTAATTGCAACCTGAAGAATTGAAAATAAGTAAATTCTACTGTACTTTTAGAAGTCAGTTCGCAGAATAGTAATACACTGTATTACATTGGTACTAGCTTAGAGGGGAGGGTTTTTTTTACTGAAAAACTTGCAAGATTTCCTCTAAGACAAAGATAGTTTTGGTTTTAATGCAGAGAAACTGTTTTAATTAGATCTGTGTGAAGACCTAGAAACAGACTAACACAAACCTAATTGCATATAGAGTGAAGAGTTTAGACTTCTTTGGCATGGGCTTGATTTATTTTAAAACTAGATGTCCATCTTGTGAGTTCACCCAATACTTCTTCTACACAAGTTATAAGCATGTGTTTTTATGTAATACTTCTTGAATGGTTTCTTGTTGAGTACGTACAGCACACTATATGAAAATAGTTATATTTCTTTCCATCTCAGCCATAGTATATCACTTCAGGACTTTGAAGCCAGTCTATATGAGGCATGGGCTTCAGAATTTATTGTGTGAATTTCTCTTTTAACCTTGGTTTAGTCAATAAAAGTTATAACTATAATGATAATTATGAAATAATAATAATCCTTATGAACACCAGTTAGTCCACTTTCTGTGATGGCGGTTTTTGATCTTGTTCATTTCACATTGTCCATGTGGATGTATGTCATATTTTTTTTTTAAGCTCATACATGACTTTCTGCGTTATAGTCAGACACAGCTTAATGCCAATGTATCACATGTGATGTATAAGAGCACCTGAGCAAATCAAGATCAGATATACACATACCTGTTAGTGCCATCATTTATCAGTATGTGTGTAGTTTATTTTGGAAAACACTAGTAGAAATAACTAGGGATGCAGAAAACAAACAGTAATAGAAAATAATGTTCTTCCCTCCACATCTTTGAGGCGCAGGTAACAGAGGTTTAAATTCTTAGCAAATTGGTAGTAGTTTTTGCATTTGACCTAATTAGCTTTAAACGGTGAAATCTGTGTATGGCGACAACAGTTTGTTTTCTAGAAAAGTGATTGTTTATATAGGTGCATAGGCTGATTTTTTTTCCTTTTATATTGGTCAAGAAAGAAGGCTTGGCCCTCTGGTTTTCACTTGGTGAAACACACAGGGCTGCTACATATAGTGGTACATTCAAAGCTGAGAAGAACCTTTGTTATCTGATGGTTGACCATGAAACCATTTGATAGTGCTATCAGATTTTAGTCTACTAATGGTTACTATTTACAGTGTTTTTCCTTATATTTATACTTTTTGGGACATGGGAAGATGTGGTTGCCTTCCTGTTAGACACCATGTCAAGGTTAGATATATAGGAAATAAAAACAGTCAACTCTGAAACCCGATCACCACAGCAGTATACAGGTGGTCACCAGACCAGGTTTGACTGTACAACTCTGTAGGTCAACACAGACTTTATGATACCATTTTCAAGGGAGACTCATTTTGCTTTGGCGTTTTTATTAGCATCACAAGAGGAGAGGTTTCCCAAATGATGACTATCCACTATACCCTCTGTCAAGGCTGTATATATAAAGTGAGTCTAATAATGTTCATGTGATATCAATTTACCCAAAGTACTTATATATTTATTATACACATACTTAAAGGTGAGTTACACTGTAATGTTCTTGATGTCAGAGTGTTTTTGCTCTACCAGTATCTGAAAGCCTCATGGTGTAGGATGGAATACAAATTTTGTCTAGAAATATAAATCTTCCTTTAATCACATTATTGGAGTTGGTGTCAGTGTCAGTAGTAGGGTCAGCAACCATCTCACCCTTTGAAAACCCAATTGTCTCAGTTGCCAGTGACAGGTTATTGAGAAAAATGAAGTTAAAATATTGACATCCCTTTACTTTGAGTTCACATGATAAAAAATTTAACATAACAAATTCAGATTGTTTTGTTGTGTGGAGATAAAACAGTGCTGAAAAGGTGAAATTGAGAAATTAAAACCCCAAACCTGTGATAATTTGATTTCATCCAAATTGGCATTTTAGACAGTTGGGCTCTCAAAGAAAGATGGGTGACTGACAGCTATTTGGATGATATGTCTCTAGTAAGACAAAGAGGTATTATATGCACAAATCTTGTAATGTTTTACTCTGGTTTTTATTTGAACGTGATGTTGGGAACCCTGCCAAAGGGCATTCCCGATGTAACGGGGTGCTGTTAATTATGAAATTGTTATTATTAAAATTTTTTTTTAAAAAACCGAAATGATTACTTTCATCCCCAAAGCATTTGCAGCATAAGAATAACCTGCAACTTCTATTTTGCTGCATCAGCTTTCAGATAACAGAACATTGTATTTACTGTATAAAATTTACTGGATAATCATAACTCCTCTTAATCACAACTGTTTCATGCACTTGTTTCATATACAGTAACTGTAAGATTGAATTCAGAACACATATGACATCAGAAACCTGCAATATTATAAAATATACTCAACCCTTTAATTACTAAGCCAGGCATCCTTTGCTTTGTTCAAGAATCAGAGATCGTATCAAGGGATGCAGCTCTGTCAAATTAACTCAGACATCACAAAAAATATACTGTATGTGAGCTATGTGGTAAAACTGGAGCTGGTGATGGGGAGGGGGAGGGGGATCTTACTAGTGCAGTGATGTTTAAGCTGTTTTTATGCACTCACATATTTAATCAGTTATTACAACAGTTTGATAATCAGAGGTGGTATGGTATGATATGGTATGGTATGGGCATCAGTCTGTTTTCATGGACATATGGGATCTGAAATTTGATTTTGATGTTGATTTATGAATTTGAGCCATGAACAAAACCTTGCAATGATTTGAAACAGTGAAATGATTCGAATGAATAAATATTTTTTCTCCTTAAGTTGTGGGTTTGTGGATATTTGTGTCCTCTGTCCTCTGTCATCATATACACACTCTCTCTCTCTCTTTCTCTTTTACTCTGGGTCACTCACTCTTCTTCCTTTGATATCCCCTCTCTCTCTCTTTCACTCTGGGTCATTCACTCTTCTCCCCTCTCTCTCTGTGTCTCTCTCCCACTTTCAACCTACAGATCGTGGTTTGAGAGCGAAAATACTGTATCTTCCATTCGTAAAAAATTGCTTTTGATACACCACTGGGGCCCAATAAATATAACCTTTGATGTTAAATTGTCATAACTTTTTAAAATGAACCCATTTTCCAGATTTCGAGAGACACTTTTGTTGCATCTCTATAAGAAATGCTGTCACTAAGAGCAAAAACTGTGGTATGTTCCATACTATCCCAGTATGTATGGCTCTACTGAAGGGGATCACAAACAAGATGGTGGCACGAGTTGAGATGACTGAGAAAAGCTGTAATCATTTCGTTTCACCCCCAGCATTCTTAGTCCTTTCCTTTAATTCTAAAGTTATTATCAAATCCTTGACATTGGTTGCAAGTCTAGTGTGTTTCTCTCTTTTCATTACACTAACATTTTATCCTCACTGTTGAAATGAGATTATGAATCTATATTCATGAGCAAAATAGTATAAGTAGAGATTTACCTAATTTAGTTTTGATGGGTATTTAAAGTTATTGTCAATTCAGAATCCTTTTTTTTACTTGTAATGTTTAGCTTCGTAGTAATTGCCACAACCAGGATTACTATACTATACTATAATAATTGATTAGGTCTACTACTGCTATAATTTTTTTAGGTAATACTGTACACTGTGTTGTATTCAGGAATCAATATTTTTATTATTTGACAGAATAACACTGATAGTATGCTATCGTCTTTGATAGTGAGCATCAAGGATAAAAGAAAAACATGGTCCTTAAAACAGTTGGTTCGTTACTTTTTTTTTTTATGTTGAGAAACTGTTGCACTTTTAAAAAATTCATCTAAGAATAGTCTATCAATCAAATTGTCGTATCTCCTCATGTCACAAGGTGCACTGAACAGTAAACTGGGCACAAAATAGTTGTGTCGCACCAAACTGGTCCTAAACCATTAGTAACTGCTTGGATCTTACTTGTGATATGACATTTGATCAAGTCATTTATAAAACCAACGTAAAATGCCCACATGAAGTCAGCCATATCCACCAATGAGAAGTAGGGGGAGGGGGGGGGGGGGGGGGGGGNGGGGGGGGGGGGGGGGGGGGGAGGGGGGTGAGCTTTTCTCATTGCAGATTTAATGTTCCCCAAATCGAGTTTGTGCGAAATTGTTTTAAGTCCACTTAAAAAAGATGCAAAATTTCAGTGAGCCTCAGTTATGCTATCAAAGTCACAGAATATTTTAAACTGTTTCCCAATAAATGTGCTCAGATATATTGGAGAACCAGTTTGAATATTTGAAATTCATTGCTAATTTTTTTCAGACGTCAAATTTGGAGATACAACACTTTCACTCTCCACCTTCGGAATAAACTTGAGTGCTTGCTAGGGTGTTGCGGAATGAAGCGAGATATAAAGAGAGAGATGGTATCGCAGGTGACTACAAATTCACATACAGCAGTAGTACCAATGTGTAATTAATACGGGTACGTGCACTTAACATAGTTTCAAGTTTATTTATTTAGGCGAAAACCAACCAAATACAATATAATGTCACATCAATACAAAAGAATGAATGAGAAAAAAAATTGAAAACATATATTTTATGTACAAGTGTCTCTTACATTTAGACATTGACATCTCTGTTTCTTTCTCTTTCTCTCTGTCCCATTATCTCTGTCTCTCTCTCCCACTAACTGTCTCTCTCCTTCACTAACTAACCCAGGTGTCATGATAGAAGATTATTTTTTTTTTTTAATATGGGATGTCATTGTAAACGATATGAAGGTGAGAAAACCCTGATTGATGGTTAGATTAAAAACTGTTTGTCAAACAAGTCAATCAAGCACATTTCGAGCAGCCAAGTATTACCACTCTTGACCTTAGTCTGTCCGTATAATAATTATTATCATGATAGTCAAGTATCGTGATAACATTCACAGAAAGAACACATGCCTGTCACATACACCCCTCGTCAAGTGCATCGCTCCTTAAACGCTTCTCTTCTCTACACGTTTACTTCTTTCAAAGATTTCTCATGCCTGTTCTCTTCTCTCTTTTCTCTGTCCTTCCTTCGGTTTTTTTTTCTCGTTTAATCTTCTCTCTCTCGGAATATTTTCTCCTTCAATCCCTCACTTTCAGCCCTGTTCTTGTACTCCTGCGTCTGATCCCCAGAGAGACAAGCTGATATTTTGTTACTCAGATGTATTGCAAGGCGTTTTGGGAGTATTGGAAGGGAGGTGGGGTGGGGTCGAGGGATGGCGATGTGGTGGAGAGCATAACCAGCGCTTCACAAATTCTTCATATGAATACAACATTCAAGGTTTCAAAAGCCTTCTTTAATTTGCTTCTTTGAACAAATGAACTCTTTTTCTAAGTTCCCAGACAAAAATTGCTCCTCTATGCTCTCTGCATTCGGTGAGTTCAGATTCAATATCCAGATGCCAGCACACACGTCATTTCATCTTTCATTTTTAACCTACTGACAAACGAGGATGAAAGATGGACTATTACATGTACCACTTGCTATTATTAGAATTCTTCTTCTTTTTCTTTTTCTGCGTTCAAATATTACCATGATATAGGTTCAGCTCGCAGCAGGACTGTGCGCCGGAGTTCGTCGCCGGTCCCGTATAGTTTGGTCTGCAGGGAGGGCTCCAGTCGGCCAGATCCCCAACCTCTGCTGGGTGTAGATGGGGCAGTCCTGGAGAATATGCTCCACAGTTTGTCTGTCTGCTCCACAGTCACAGGAGGTGGTCTCTCTAACACCAATTTTGTGGAGGTGAGCCCTGAGACCACAGTGTCCTGTTCTCAGCCTGAAGATGACAGACTGTTTCTTCCTGTCCAGGGTATTTAAGCTGTCAGACTCGGGCTGGTAGCTTTCATTTTCCTTCCTCCATTCCTTTTTGAAAGACTGCTTTAGGAGAGTCTTGACCTCCTTCTGGCTTTAAAAGCAATGTAGGCATAAATCTGAATCTGTTGCTGTTGGCGTTATGGTCAATTTTCAAGGCAACACAGAATTTGTGAGATGTCTGCACGTTCACTAAACATCCTCGATTGAGAGCAGCAACTGTGGTTGTATACTGCACGTAGTCCAGTCAATTTGCTTGTCGCGATAACTACATATTTTTTTTGTGGGGGGTGGGTGTTCCGTGATTACCACAATGCGTTCATTAATTTAACGCAAGGATTATGCACACCACTATAGGGTTTGTTTAGTACACTGCATATTTTTAAATGTACACAATATTTTCAGCAATAGTTTTTTTTATCCAAGATGGACTTTGGGTCGTCTTACCGAGGAGCCTCTCGTGATTCAGATAACGGATTTTTTTTTACGTCTAGAAAGTGTCACGGGTATAGCGTGTTACTTGGAGCCTAGGGTGATACGGATTTATTACGAAACTCCTTGACCTGCAAAAAGTTACATAATGTTGCATGGACGGTCAGATGTAATCCACTAGCACTGATAAAGTTTCTCTCTAGGTCTGCACCACAGTGACGTAGGTGCTGAAGTAGCGGAATGGTGCATAAATAAATGGTGCTCCAAATGGCTAACCTTTTTTGCTGCTGCTGTTGTTATTGTTGCTGCTCTTGCTTCCCTGACCTCAGGCCGAAGGGTGCAATCTCAAGTGGCCGCTGGATCGGGAAAATAAAGTAAACTTGCTCTTGATTACTGCAGAGACTTCAGCACCTCAAGAGCTACCGCGCTCAGACCGATGAAAGAAAACAGTGACTGGTAGCTGCATTTAATGCTACGCCTACGGAATACAACTAATCGGCCGTCTACAAGAAACGATAAAATTCTGCACAAGTGGCTTCCAGCTGCCTGACCGGAGAGAAGGCCTGCAGAAAGAGGTAACAGTTATTTTAGATAGCACTAATGTAGCGCGGCTTAGTGTCCTAACAGACCCATTACAAGTGATGTTCTAAAGGATGAGTTTTGCTTTTACTATCATAGATGCAAAAATAAACTTTCAAGATAACATGCTGGATGTGTAGCCGTGAGTGATCGGGGGTAGTGGGGGAGGAGGGAGGGAAGGGGGGCATTAATGTGTATTTTCCCTGTGTTGCTAGTCGCAGGGATTTTCCGTTACGCTAGGGTGTACGGTGCACCCGTTTTGCGCGCACATTTGAAAAATTCTACCCGACTTGAGCGCACTCAGATAGCCCAGATTCCACCCGTTTTGCGAGCACTAAATTCTTTTGTTCATGTCCACAATTTTATAAATGGTGGTATCGAGTCGTTTCTTAAAGACATTTCGATTACATTTAATTTTTGTCAACGAAATTGAAACCCAGTTTCTCTCTAAATTCAATACACTACTTTTGCACTAACGTTCACAGTATTATGGTGACATTTACTACGAACAGAGGCAAACCTGGTTTGCTGATTGAAAACTACAAATTTCGTTGTTTTCGTTTTTCTTTCTTTAAACCGTCTTTGCCACTCTGTAGCGATAATTTCTGTACTCCATAGCTCCTTTTAACCATTCTCTTACCTCAGTCTGTTTCCTACCTCCTCAAAACCTGGGTGACGCCTTAGTTCTTGTTCTATCTGAACTCCCCTCACCTCTCTCTCTCTCTCTGTTTTCTTTAATGAACTCTTGTCGAATCCTTTGAAATTAGCACCCTTATAAAGCCTTAGGTCTCTTCATATGTCTTCTTCTTCCTTATCATTAATGTTATTATTATTCCTGATGAAGGAATTTTCAATTCCGAAAATTTGATATTTCCTTATTATGTGCTTCTTTTTATAATTTAAATAAAATTGTAAAATACGACACTGGTGGACACTATTTCATTTTATTTTGTATGAAACAACTATAAATTTCGTTTAAACAGAACCACAAATACAATAAAAGATTAGAGATTTTCGAACAAGACACGCTTGACCCGTTGTACTACAGATACGAAAGATAGAGTATAAACCTTCCTCTGACAGCCACAGTTCATTAACGCACGAAGAACTAGGAAAACACAACACTCGTCAAGCTTGCAAGAGGAAAGCAGCAGAAAATCTGAACGAACGACATATTGTTAAGATTTTGTTAGATTACCCAGTAGTCGAGTTGCCACTACGGTGTTTCTGAGTGCGCGCAAAGCGGGTGTCTGTTTTTTTACACCCCACCCTTGTGCCTTCAACCCACTCATAGCCACAATACTGTGACTACAGTGAAAAAAACTGGATAGCTGGAAAAAAACAACGAGAAACTTTGATACCAGTATGTCATTAGTAGGCAGATCCTTCCCTACACGCAGCAGGACAACATTCCAAAATACTGTCGTTCTACTTGACCAGTCCCATTACACACAGAACTTTTTTTACAATGATAATGAAGGGAGGGAACATGGGATCAAATATTTTCTATTTCCAACACATTAATTGCTTTGATGGTATAATATGTGTTAGATCATATATTTTTGATAAATATCTGAGAGATTCAGTACTGTATCAAGAGGGGTCAAAATGTAAATGAACTTGCATTATCAAGGAGGAGCTCAATACCTGGATTTTTGTCGGCGTCAACAGTTGCATTTCTTTAAATTTGTTCTGGTTAACAAAGTTGTCAATGTATTATTGCACATTTAATTAAGGTAATTTACCTTTTGTCCGCCCAATTATTTCTCCACATCTTGATGCCATCAGCCTGTTTTCTCTCAGTCATTTTGGGTCACTGGCCTGTTTCCTGGTAGCTGTTTCCAGCGACCTTGCCTCATCCTCTGTGAGTTGATGCTACAAGAACTTTTCTTATTGTGTTTTTGCTAACGCATGATGGTAGGTTACCACCATCACCCTCTGATGGGGGAAATGGTGGGACATCATCCCTGTCCAAAAACAACAGCAAGTTGTCTTTATTAAGAGGGCTCAGATTACTTAGTGAGCTACCTTTCGGGACACAGCCAAAATGAGTCTTTGCGACAGTTGTTGGCGTGACACTGTTCACAGCTGCCGGAGAAGCTGAGGCTGAGCCGGTCTTAATAAGGCTGCTGACCAGCTCCTCCTGGGGAGGCAATTTGCCACTGGGCAGTAAGTCAGTGGTGTAGAAATGGCAGATCGTGTTGGTTGGACCTTTCTACGGTACTCACGCACATCCAAAGAAGACACTGCTTGTCCCGTAATTTGTTCTCCTCGTGGGTAATGCTAGATCTGCCTCATCGACGCATTGGCTATATCCTGTTTCAATAAGATGATAAATGGCATGAAGTTAATACTGTGTTCCTTACAAGTCTCCACCTGCAGGTAAAAGACTCAGTCCCACCAAACTGAATATTTATACACCAAACAGGAAAGATTGCAAAGTTTGCAGCTTATTGACAAGTGTTTCTATAGTGTAGCATTTTACACTACTGCTCCAAGGACATGTATGGCATGCGTAAGCTAAATATTAATATCTGACCTCCCAAAAATTTCATTAAAATCTGTGATACCAAGAAACGAGAGGTGACAGAGGAAAATAATGACAGAGAGAGAAAATAGGGAGCAAATACTGTCTTGCACAATTTCCCCTTTCAATCAAAGGGGATGACAAAATACAGGATCCCTGATAACACAAAGCTCAAAAGCACAACAATCTGAACTCAATTGGTCTTCCTTGTATTTGATTGTAAATGGATACCACAAAACTTGCTTTCCCACCAAGATTTGGTCGGTCCGTTCAATTTCATGTTAATATGATTTCCCTGTAATTACGTGTACTGGTCTCCTAAAGCAATGGATCTAGAAAGCTTACCTCTGATATGAACTCAACATTCTGCAACTTGTAGTGTGCCAGCTGGTAAAGTAGGCCGCAAAGGTGGCCACAGCCACCTCCTGGCCCTATGGCACAGGAACATGACCTCATATCGACAGCTCCACTTGTTGTTAAATGCACCTAGAACATGAAAGACAACATTGTTACTTTAAATATAAGACTTTATGAGGAGCAAAATGAATTCTAGCACTGACACATTGGCATTTGTATGTGTTCAAACCCAACCACTCTGTGGATGATGGAATGACTATGAGAAGATACTATGGTGTACTAACACACAAGAAAGGAATTCTTAACTGACTTGGTCAAAGCAAAGTCTGCCAAAGCTGCCAAACATAGGTGTAGACTGTCGAATCTCATCCAATAATGAACTTGGAACTCTATCAAAATTTGTAAGCACCAATATTTAGATCAAGTAAGAGCCAGGTTTAGGAGTAAGGTTAAGAAAGGAAAAGCAACTTGGGACAATCCCTCTAGACATTTTCATTGTCTACGAACTCTCTCTGTGCTTTCTCTTTTATGATCCTACCCTTAACTCTACACAAAACTTAGACAGGAGTGTCCTGACATTTCTCCTATGAAGGAAGTAAAATGGTCAGATGCCTGCTGTGTCAGGGTCAGGCAGCATAAGTATGCCTTGAGCTGAGATTAAGTGCCTGATTTAAGGGCAGTATCTTAAGGCTTATACTGATGGCACAGGTCAAACCCATGAAGTCCTGCAATTTTTTTTCCTTAAAGTGGAGAAGCTGGAATGTCTCTCCACCAACATATTTTCTTCCAAATGAATTCATTTTAATTCCTGCACAAGCATAAGATGACACAACACTTTTGCATGTGATAACTTACTGACAGCTGATGTGGACTTTCATTCTTCCGCTGGCTTCTGTAACACCTTGCTGTAACTCTGCACAGATCCGTGTCATCAACCTGAGATACTGAAATAAAAAATAAAATTGAACAAAATTGGACATAAATTTGTAGACATGGGTACTTCATTGCGTGCAGTGACATCGTCCCAGCATGAAGAAATGACGGCAGTGAAAATCTCAGGATGGCCGTTTGCATCTTACTTTACTTTAGACAATGATTTAGTTGGTCAAAAAAGGCTTTTCATTATTTTACTATTACTTCCTAACAATGCCTTCACAGTGTGCATTATATTATACACTGATTCTGATGGCAGCGCTATCCAAAATCAAAAGTTCAAGAGTTGATTTGATTGTGTTATGGGTTTTTGGTTTTTTTTTTGGTAGGGCCACAGTCACACCCAGATAAGGATGTAAAACTAGGAGGCTACCTTTGCACATGAATGTAACGGTTTTCAAATTATAAATGATCTGAACTAACGGCCGCTGCGAGACCAATGGTAACAGGGAAATTCTACTTAGTTTTTAGTCTTTAAAGCAGAGAGATGCAATGTATAGCCATAAAAATCAAGCTCATGTGTCATAAAGCCCTAATTTAAACAAACA
>JAWQUT010000202.1:1236785-1273770 GCA_033807755.1 Ellobium chinense | reverse complement strand
TACAAAGTCTGTCTTTAAATTCTAACTTCGGCCTTCCCCACCGACCCCTTTCCGACATTAAGCTATGAGACCCTAACCGGATTTTTGTAAGAGCAATTCTAAACGCTCTATTATTTATGACGTTAAGGTAGGTCTCATATTTAAATTCTCGTTTGATAGCCTTATATATTCTATTTTCACTGTACGCGGCCATTCCCCCTTGCCAGTCCTGTATAAAACTACATCTTAATCTCTGCACAAATTCATTAATAAATGCTTCTTTGTTGTTCACCCTTTGATCGATCCACACATACCCAAAGCCGGTTTTAAATAGTAATGATCTCAGAAGTGAAGCCCAGTTCTCCACAAAAGGGTCTCGTTCACACTGCCAATACAATTCTTTATATATCATTTTAACATACATATTTGACTCATCACTTTCATCAATAATCTTTAGCCAGTACTTTACTATTCTAATCTTTCTGTCCAAGGATAACGGAAACACACCAAGCTCTCCGTAGATGAAGTTGTTAGGGGTCGTTTTTCTAACACCCAAGACCGACTTTAGAAACTGCAGATATAATTTATCTAAAACATCCGCACTACAAAATCCCCATACTTCACAGGAGTAACTCAATATTGGCTTAACAAGACTGTTAAACAACATTAATTGCAGGTCAGGAGTGATTTCTGGATTATTATTAAAATATGATTTCAGGCCAAATAAGGCTCTCCTTCCCTGTTCAGCTAGTTTTTTAATTCCAAGCGAAAAGGATCCAGAACTTGATAGGTGTACCCCTAAATATCTATAACAGCTTGCGGTCTCCAGCTTTTCTCCTTTATATTCCCACCTATCTAGCTTCCCTATCTTTCCTCCTTTCCGGAGCTTAATACGTGGATTTTTGTCGGCGTCAACAGTTGCATTTCTTTAAATTTGTTCTGGTTAACAAAGTTGTCAATGTATTACTGCACATTTAATTAAGGTAATTTACCTTTTGTCCGCCCAATTATTTCCCCACATCTTGATGCCATCAGCCTGTTTTCTCTCAGTCATTTTGGGTGACTGGCCTGTTTCCTGGTATCTGTTTCCAGCGACTTGCCTCATCCTCTGTGAGTTGATGCTACAAGAACTTTTCTTGTTGTGTTTTTGCTAACGCATGATGGTAGGTTACCACCATCACCCTCTGATGGGGAAATGGTGAGAAATCATTCCTGTCCAAAAACAACAGCAAGTTGTCTATATTAAGAGGGCTCAGATAACTTAGCGGGCTACCTCTCGGGACACAGCCAAAACGAGTCTCTACGACAGCTGTTGGCGTGACACTGCTCACAGCTGCCGGAAAAGCTTAATAAGGCTGTTGACCAGCTCCTCCTGGGGAGGCAATGGTGTTGCCACTGGGCAGTAAGTCACTGTTGCAGAAATGGCAGATCGTGTTGGCTGGACCTTTCTACGGTACTCACGCACATCCAAAGAAGACACTGTTTGTCCCGTAATTTCTTCTCCTCGTGGGTAATGCCAAATCTGCCTCATCGACGTCTTGGCTACATCCTGTTTCAACAAGATGATAAATGGCATGAAGTTAATAATACTGTGTTCCTTACAATTTTCCACCTGCAGGTAAAAGACTCAATCCCACCAAACTAAACATGGAGAACATCCATGATTTGTATTCACTGTTATACACCAAACAGGAATGATTGAAAGTTTTGTTCTTATTGACATGTGTTTCTATAGTAGCATTTTACACTACTGCTCCAAAGATATGTGTGGCATGCGTAAGCTAAATATTAACATCTGACCTCCCAAGAATGTCATTAAAATCTGTGATACCAAGAAACGAGCGGTGACAGTGGAAAAAAATGACAGAGAGGGGCAAATAGGGAGCAAATACTGTCATGCACAGTTTTCCCTTTCAATCAAAGGGGATGACAAAATACAGGATCCCTGATAACACACCGCTCAAAAGCACAACAATCTGAACTCAATTGGTCTTCCTTGTATTTGATTGTGAATGGATAACACAAAACTTGCTTTTCCACCAAGATTTCATGTTAATATGATTCCCCTGTAATTAAGTGTACTGGTCTCCTAAAGTAACGGATCTAGAAAGCTTACCTCTGGTATGAACTCAACATTCTGCAACTTGGAGTGTGCCAGCTGGTAAAGTAGGCCGCAAAGGTGGCCACAGCCACCTCCTGGCCCTATGGCACAGGAACATGACCTCATATCGACAGCTCCATTTGTTGTTAAATACAACTAGAACATGAGAGACAACATTGTTACTTTAAACCTAAGACTTTATGAAGAGCAAAATGAATTCTAGCACTGACACATTGGCATTTGTATGTGTTCAAACCCAACCACTCTGTGGATGATGGAATGACTAAGAGAAGATACTATGGTGTACTAACACACAAGAAAGGAATTCTTAACTGACTTGGTCAAAGCAAAGTCTGCCAAAGCTGCCAAACATAGGTGTAGACTGTCGAATCTCACCCAATAATGAACTTGGAACTCTATCAAAATTTGTAAGCACCAATATTTAGATCAAGTAAGAGCCAGGTTTAGGAGTGAGGTTAAGAAAGGAAAAGCAACTTGGGACAATCCCTCTAGACATTTTCATTGCCTACGAACTCTCTCAATGCTTTCTCTTTTCTGATCCTACCCCTAACCCTACATAAAACTTAGACAGGAGTGTCCTGACATTTCTCCTATGAAGGAAGTAAAATGGTCAGATGCCTGCTGTGTCAGGGTCAGGCAGCATAAGTATGCCTTGAGCTGAGATTTAGTGCCTGATTTAAGGGCAGTATCTTAGAACCTTCCCAAGGTCTTATATGGACGGCACAGGTCAAACCCATGAAGTCCTGCAATTTTTTTTCCTTAAAGTGGAGAAGCTGGCATATCTCTCCATCAGCAAATAATCTTCTCTTCCAAATGAATTCATTTTAATTCCTGCACAAGCATAAAATGACGCAACACTTTTGCATGTGATAACTTACTGACAGCTGATGTGGACTTTCATTCTTCAGCTGGCTTCTGTAACACCTTGCTGTAACTCTGCACAGATCCGTGTCATCAACCTGAGATACTGAAATATAAAATAAAATTGAACAAAACTGGGCATACATTTGTAGACATGGGTACTTCATTGCGTGCAGTGACATCGTTCCAGCATGAAGAAATGATGAAAGTGAAAATCTCAGGATGGGCTTTTGCATCTTCCTTTACTATAGACAATGATTTAGTTGGTCAAAAAAGCCTTTTTATTATTTTACTATTACTTCCTAACAATGCCTTCACAGTGTGCATTATATTATACACTGATTCTAATGGCAGTGCTATCCAAAATCAAAATTTCAAGAGTTGATTTGATTGTGTCATGGGTTTTCTTTAGAAAGTCTATTTTTTTTTTTTTTGGTAGGTCCACAGTCACACCCAGATAAGGATGTAAAACTAGGAGGCTGCTTATGCACATGAATGTAACGGTTTTAAAATTATAAATGATCTGAACTAACGGCCGCTGCGGGGCCAAAGGTAACAGGGAAATTCTACTTAGTTTTTAGTCTTTAAAGCAGAGAGATGCAATGTATAGCCATAAAAATCAAGCTCATGTGTCATAATGCTCTAATTTAAACAAACAGTCAAAATGAATTTCTTATATTTCTTATTTCGTCAGATTTCTGGAGGCATGAAATGCTGACAGAGAATTGATGCAGTGGTTAGTACGAAAACCAGAATGCTGATAATATAATTATCAGAGAATGAATTCTGAATGAGACTCACGCCTTTTAACTGGAACCCATGCCTACTAATACAATCCAAACCTACCCCAAACCCTACCCTGTAACTCTAACTACATTTAACTTCCTAATCCTAATACGGCCAAATGCCCTGCAAGACAGGAGCATTATAAATTATAAATCAAGTTATAGGTTGAAGTAAACCCTAACACTAATAGCGTTAAGACATGAGAGTCAGGAATGTTTCTCGTCCGAAATTCCTCCCCATTTCACTGCTTTGTTATTGCTTAAATGCTTTTATACTTTTATAAATATTTCATTTATGTCAATTTCTGAGACTGAGAGTTAATGGCTGTCGCCCAATACAGGGCCGCTCTTGTAATATAGACCTACTATCAGTTAGTTTTAGACTAGCCACTCCTGTCATGAGAGGATTTCTGAACAAACTGTGATCACACATATCCTGTGTACAAATACCTTTGTCCATAACTTTGATGAATTGGAACAGAGCTTTCTAAATCTAATCTAGCATGCCAGATCTGAGATCACCTAGCCAGTACTGTGCTTCGAACGACGGTTTTGTTGCCTAGACTAGACTTGTCATTTGAAACAGTTTGTATTATAATAAAATATGAAACAATTCTGTACCCGGTTTGGATTTCGATATGTAGGCCTAACAAATCTGAAGAATGTGATTATGAGTGTGCGTGTTTGATACAATACAGTCAGATGCATGGCGTCCAGGTCGCAGTTGTCGTTTCCAGTCATAAAAATCGGTCTTAGTTTATCAGTCGTTCACGTACCTCTGATACCAAAGATGTAGCCTTCTGAAAAGTATTTGTATCCCTTTGTAATATTTCTCTCTCTCCTGAGCTGGCGTTGCTGTATTTCACAAAATTATCGACGTCGGCAAATGTCAGTCGGGGAACGAGACGCAGATCTCTCCTTCCATTTTGGAAACCGGAAGTTCTCACCGTCTTCCACTTCAAAATCGGCTCAAGAATCATGGGATCGCCCAAACTAATTAAGAAAGGTCTATGTGCGCGCAAAACAAATTCACCCAGGATGTAAGGTTTTATAAAATGCCATTTTCCATTGCGTAGGGAGAAATCGCTTTTCATAAGGTTGTTGGGTAAAAGTCGTGAAAGGTAGATCTAGGGTAAAATGCCTGATTTTCTTCTTGTTAAACAGTAAATTATGTTATTTCTTTTTTTCTACTAAATTTGCTTCAACATCGTGCGTGTAGGGGGAAAATCAGTCTCGCTGGATGGAAAAAGCTCGTGACGAAAGTGGCAACACTGATTTCTATGCTAAATTATTCGCTGGAGGCATGAAGTTTGACTGAAGACAAACACGTTCAATGATCATCTCGTATCAATACGAAAAACACTACGGTCCCAAACGATAACCAACTCATTCAGTATCAAATGAGTATATGGCGGTTTCGATAATAATGAATTTCTCTATTGCGAGGATTCGGTTTAATTCCACAGGTTCGACTATGTGACTATTATTGTTAAAAAAAATAGAATTTTAAAAAAAAGGAATCTACTTACGGGCTGACGACAGATAGATCTGACATGATACATTTTAATACAATGATTATTAGATTCTGAAAATTGTTTAGGTCTTTTAGAATCATCTTAACTTTTAAGACTTATAGCAATGACACAGACAATGAAAATAAGCTTACAAAGCGACGTACTGTTGGTGAGAATACGCGATTACTATCCGATGACAGAGTGACATGGGTCTCCATTTGTTATGCTAAAGCATACAGGCAGTAATAAAGAAATTAGCCATCGTTAGGCGTTTGATATCAAAGAATATGTGCAAAGTTAGAGTGAGCATGCTGGATTTGACGCAGAACCTCTCCACAGAAAGAAACCTGGAAATCTAGAAGAGGAGAATGAGATAAATGAGGAAGAAGAGGGGGACAAAGAGGAGAAGATATTAGACAATTTCATGAATCTGTGGAGAACCTCAGTGACGCAGATGATAGCAATACAGTAATTTATATTGTCTCAGTGAAATAGAAAACAGGGGCCAAGGAATGAGAAGAAGAAGAAATTATCGAGGAGAAAGATCACCTCGAGGGCAGTTAAAAAATAAATAGTGGCGGTCCAGGTGACAGCTGTATACTTAGTACTGAAGACCCCTTGACGAGCATAGACGGCGACGTAGGAAGAGAAGTAATTATCAAGTTTTTTCTATACCTCAATCCATCAAAGCATAGACCTACTTTTTGGCGTTACATGCTGGGTGACGACTATACCAATCAAAATTTCAATCGTTATGTGATAGGAACCTATAGACATATATGCTGCCATTGTTCATATAAAATAGGAGCATTTGTGTTGTGTTCGTTTGTGTGAAATTGCCACCGATAATTCTCATTCCGATATCGATATCATTTAATCATACATGAATACAATTTGAACGGCTCTCTCGGCCAAAATAACTCTCATGCCAGCAGCGTATTTAAAAAACAAAAAAGTAATGACACATCCCCTTCAGTTCTACCCACCTTTCTCTAAATGAAATAAGTTTCCACATTGATGCATCCTCCCCTCCCNCACTGCACATCCACACCAATCTGTAAACATGTGTTGCCAAGTTCATGTATTATTTGAAGAACTGCTATGAGGAACTGTGTTCGTATGTGATGACGATATCGGTGACAATATCATATAGGAATACATTACATACGCTAATACTTATTTTAAATTTGCAATGGCAACGTAAATGAGTAAGAAACTGTATTCATATGTGATGACGGAGTATCGATACCATAAGCAAAACGTATCGGTGACAATATCATATATAGGAATACATTACAAACGCTAGTAACTATTTTAAATTTGCAATGGCAACGTAAATGCCTACAGATTCCTTTCAAAAACTGATTGTAACTTCGATTGCTGTAGTTGTCCCATCAAATGATACAGTAGTTATCGTGTGTACTAATACCGATACCTTGACAGCTGATTCAAAAATGGCAATAGAAAAAAATGTTCAGTAATCTAGTTACAAAGTGGGACCAAACGGATTCTCGATCGGGACATCTCTGTTGACTAAAATCAGCAACAAAAAAACAGTAGGCCTAGTAACCTACTTCCAGGTATCACTTTAGGCAACTGGACTGGCAGCAGGGGTGAAATCTATGTAGTCTATGAATCTGTCATTACCAACATGTCATCTCATTGTCTACTACAATTTAATTTATCTACAATGTTCTCCAAAATATTCAAACATCACCTCCGTCCTATTTCACTTTTAAGCCATTTACAAGCATTGGCAATACGATTTTGTCAACGTTAGCTAGTTTTCATCGCCGATAATCCAAGAGCCTATCCACTGTCTCACAGATTCAACGCTCCCATATTCTCCTTGCAATGCCTCCAAAGGTAATGTAAGGAGAGAAACTTTCTGAAAAGTGGCTAATAATCTGAGAGAAAAATTTGCGTACCGGCTATTCTGACGGTATTTTGTTGTTTCATTTCACGCAACATCCTTTCCGATCACGACTTCCCGAGATTTTTCTTCTTTCGGCGACGGGCCTGAGGTTGGTGGTGGAGACAGTACCTGGGTTGCCCGATTTGGCTCTTCTGGCGCCAAATACCAAATTTCTGACTTTTTAGTAGCCATTGATTCCCATCAAAAAAAAAAAAAAAGCATATAAATGCTAGATTACCACACCCAACACCCCCCNCCCCAAAAAAAAAAAAAATCATCTTTGCTTACGCCCCTGTCCTGTAGTGATCTCATATCAAGGCCATTATTTTCAGTACCGTGTACATATAATTATACTGCAACCAAGCCAATTTCCCATCGTATGGATAATACATTTATTTTTATTTTCTCATTATCAGAGTGGAGACAAGAACGAGGTCACTGGAGAGTTAGAGAAGGGCCAAACATGTCTCAGGAGAGGGAAAAATGGCCACGTGGAAGAGGTGGACGAGGAAGCGGACACAGTAGAAGATCAGGGGAGGAATTCGATGGCGAAAATGACAGCAAAGTAAATACAATAAGAAATATGTGGGAAGTTAGATGCCAGGGGAGCGAAAGAGGAGGGAACGACTATCAAAGAGGGAGACCAGGTCCGTGGAGAGGTAATCACGTTACGGATCGGACGGAGCAGACTAACTCTGAAGCGAACACTCCTCTCTGGACACGTGGAAGGGGTGCAAGCGGGCATGGGCGAGGCAGACTATCATCTTCTGAATTCGTGGACGATCTTTGTGGCGAAAATGACAGCAAAATAGATACCATAAGAAGCATGTGGGAAAATACAGACCGGAGAAGTCAAAGAGGAGGGGATGACTATGAAGTAGATAGATCAGAACAAGGTCAATGTTCAGATAACGATGAGGATAGGAACGAACAGACCAACTCTGACGCGAACATTTCTTCCCATAAGGAAAACTGGACAAGAAGAAGGGGTGTAAAAGGTCGTGGGCGAGGCAAAATGACATCATCTAAATCTGTGGAGGATCTCTGTGACGCAGATGACAACAATACAGAAAATTTTACAAATCAGGTTGAAAATCATGGCCGAGGATTTGACAGGGGAAGAAATTATCAAAGTGGAAAATCCGATCGAGGGCATTGGAGAGGTCAGGGCAGGGGGTTCAGTGTCGTACTTCGAGAGCTAGAAGGAAAGCTTTTCCAGGCGAGTCCGATAGGTTGCAGTGATAAACTTGAAATAACAGCATGGCAAGCTGAGCTCTTATCTCACTGCTTCGGTACCTTTGAAGAATGTCGTCCATTTTAACAACACTGAAAATGTTGCGGTTTTCGAAGGTCCTGAAGATAAAGTGAAACAGCGTCGATTGGATCTGCTACAGCAGATAAAAGATCTTAAGGAGGAACAACTCGCCCTGACTCCAAGTACATTGTCCGTCCTGAAATCGGAAAAAGGCAAGACATATCTACGAAAGATACTTGACTTTGAAGGGATAACGTCATTCATTCAGGATGAATGCCTTCTAGTTGCTGCAAAAGAAAAGAATGTACTGATGGCTGGTATTGACACACTAGAGCAGAGTTTAAACTATAAAGAAACTATAACGTCTGACTCGGAGGTGTCACTAGACAAGCTCAAAACCTTACAGGAGAAGATTGAACGTGATCTCCTTGTCAGTCTGTCATGGAGTGAGAATGGGAAAGAAATATACCTTGATGGAATAAAGGATGATGTTTTGACATCGGTAGTCACTGTGAACGAAGCAGTTGTGGAATATCAGCTGCACGAAAAGTCATTTCAAATCATGGAGCTCCGTGCCAGATAAGTCCATAAATATCTAGGAGAAAGAATTGACAACCTTTTGAGTGATGTTGAAATCATCCAATCTGTGTCAAGTGAAGACCAGATTCATTTGCAGTTTAGGGGCACAGAAAGTCAGATAGAAGATACTGAAAGAAAACTGCTGGATTTGGTTAATCAAGTGACTATTAAGACGTGGGATCTAAAATCACAGTTTCAGAACGAAGAAGACCTGATGCTGATTAAACATGGCTTCAAATCTAAAGAGATCATGGAAAAGATTGAAAGTTTTGAGAATAGAGAAACATGCCTTGTTGATGTGAAACTTCCATCTGTATCAGTTCCTACGGTGGATTCCCCTGAAGAAGTCCAGCGAGTCAAACCGACATCTTCCTCAATACCTGCTACAAAATCTGTGGCCCATACCTCACCTGCTGAAACCCAAAAGACAAAGCTGATTTACAGCATTACAAATGGCTGTCGATTGGTCATAAAACCTTATGGGAACATTACAAAAGAGAAATCAGAGATTCTGGTCTGTGTTTTGGATAAAAAGAGCATGGACTTGGGAAAAACTAACGTTGGGCGAGCATTCAACAGATTATGCCCATCATTAAGGAAGAGTTTGGAACAGCAAAGAGCAGCAAGCACACCGAATGATAGCGTCCTAACAACGACTGGGCCAATTCCTCCTTTGAAGTGTCGAGCTATTTGCCATGTACTTTTCTTGCCATGGGATCCAGACGAATCCCCAAACTGGCTGGTATCGACTGTGTGCACAGTTATTGCGGAAGCTGTGGCTTTGGGTGCCAGATCCATTTCATTTCCTGCGATGGGCTGCGGCAGGGCTTTTGGCTTTCCGACCTCCAGTGTCGCCACTTCCTGCCTCTCAAGTTTGTTGTCTTCAGGGAAATGCTTAAATCCGCTGCAAAAATTGGTCTTCTTGGCACCAGAGGTGGAGCTCTTCAAGGAATTAAAAAATGAGGCTCACAAGCTGTTCCTTCCACTTGAGCCTCCGTCTTTTCTTCAAAAGTTTGAAACTGTTGGCGACAGGGAAGACAGCGAGAGATATAACGAAACATGGATCCCTTCCCTCACGGGGCATGCACACATACGTATTGTAGCTATGGATGGAAAATGTTTTAATGATATGTGGTCAGCTTTAAAGGAAATAATCAAGGTTTGCATATACACTGACTATTTCAACCAACATGTAGACGACTGGCCCAAGGAATCCAAATTTCGTATACTGAAGGAGGCAATGAAATTGGGCGTTTGGGTCAAGCTATCCTCAGGTCCAGACTCAAAGAAGCCAGGGTATATCATAAAAGGCACACAGTTGAATGTCAACAAAATAAAGGACTTCATACATCAAGAATTCCTCCATTTTTCCACACATTTGCCCGCGCTTCGAACATATGTTGACGTGGTACCAAAGCGCGGTACAGTTGATTTCATGAAACATGCAGCTATGTGCGATGAACTATTCCCGTCTTACTGGAAACTCAACCAGTCACAAGATATCTTGCAAAAGCAACTAAACAGGATCTCTTATATTAACAAACCACCTGAACTGATCGATGTCGACTCTAAAACAAAGGACGCAATTACCAGACTGATTGCTGAGACCTGGGACCCTGATCTTGTGGGTCACGGTGCAGATGCTCAAGGCTTGCAACACTCTGATATCAAAGTGATTAGTGTGCAAAGAGTTGAAAATGTGAGCTTGTTTGAGACTTATATGTCGCAAAGGAAGCGATTGTTAAAGAAAATGTGCTCCCTGGAGCAGATTTGTCCAAATATTGGAAAACTCCAAGGATCCAAAGGAAGAGTACAGACAACAGAAATCCTAGACGATTTCATGAAAGAGGAGCTTTACTGGGAGGTCAATGAGCATTACCTATTTCATGGCACAAAAGAAACTTTTATCAAGGCTTTGATGGCCAATGGCATCGATCCAAAAGTTACCAGTGCCAATGCAATGTTTGGTAGAGGGATCTATGCTGCAGAGAGTTTTACAAAATCAGACCAATACACAGGTAGTGTGCTTTCAAAATTATAATTTTACAAAATTATCGTGTATATCATTCTAAACTTCTGGTTTCACCGCGGTCTAGTTACAACGCACAGGAATAGTTAGATCAAGAGTTTTGCTGACCAACTGTTCCATGTTATGTATGACTGTGGTATTTCCGAGATCGTGATCGTGATTTACTTGTCGTCCAATAATTTTAACCAGCCAAGTCAGCATAATATATCTGAATATTTTCTTTCGCTGGAATTTGTTTTCAAAGTCGTGCTGAATGTAAACCAAGTGCAGTGTTGACATTATGTTTACGTGACTGCACTATGAAGTTTATTATAATGTTGCGTGTGAGAATGGGTACATGAAACTCATTTATTTATTACACATGTCAATTTCCAGATTCGAAAAACAACCGTAGTTGCTGCGGTAGTGAACTCTTTATGATCCTTGCGAGGGTGCTGCTCGGCAATGTCATCTTGTGTGACAGCAACCACCCGACTGTTGCAACTAGAGGTAGGTGTGAGCAGTCGGGAAGTGTGTTAGGGTCACGGGTGAACACTAGGTTCGTGGAATATATTCAGGCGGTAGGTTTATAAGAATTAGATTGCTGTGAACTTAGCGTCCCTGTGGCGTAGTGGTAGCACATTCAGAATTGCAAGCTGAGAGACCCTGGGTTTGATTCCCGGTTGGGACAGAAAATTTCTAGTGTAGGTTTTTTTCGGCCCATCTTTTCAAAATTGATCATTCACAGTAATTTGGTAAAAATCCCTAGTGACACACTTCCCAAACATAATATGCAACATCTGAAAAATTATCAGACTGAACTGACATTCCTCACTCTTAATATAAAGAAGGAATACTACATGCCTTGCCACCCGGTTAATAATTGATATAGTGACTATGTAGAAAAAAAAAATGGCCAGGCTATCCTTTTGACTTTTCATGTCTGGTAGGTGAATAAATCAATTGATCGTGCCAAGAGTTTGTCTTTCTGCTTTTATTCTCTTATACAGCATTGCTGCCGGCTAAATCCTTCCAGGCAAAGTAACATTTACCATTATGTACCAGCCAGTTTTATTAGGTCTCCAATGCAATTCTTAGGATTCTCAGATGTCTGATTTGATAATTTGCAATTAAGTTAACCACTCGTTACAAAGAGCAAGTTTGGCACAATATGCTTCTTTGCCCTGTTATTTGATAGTGTATAGACAAAAGCTATGGAGAAAAACCGGCCGAACACAGGATTCTTTCTTTCGGAGTGTATACAGTAAGAGTAGACGAAGATGGGGGGTTGATTGGTATGGCACGCCATTTTCGGAACAAGCATTTACAGAAACCGTCACTGTCGGTAAAACTCTGCAGGTATCATTAAATACAAAAGTAAAAAAAACAACAAACCCACCTTTCACTCGTTAGAGGAGCACAATTTGATTTATGAATTTAGAAAGGGTGGGTTTTGTTGTTGTTTTTTTTCTCGTCGTTGGATCCCTTTCTGTAATTTTAATATTCTGTCGATCAGAGGAAGCTGAGGAGCAGTCGCTTTAGAAATTAATTACGTTTTCCCGGAAATTCAAAATAGCGCATGCAATCTTCATTCGCTTGTAAAATATTACAAACTGTGGCTGAGGCAAGAAAATTCATTTCGAATAATGGGTATAGCTCGATAGCCCAAAATATGGGACAAAAGTGAATTATGTACATCTTACTGCTACTATTTGTGATGAAAGGCTGCCGATACGACATACACCAAATTAACGACTTCCAGACCAGGAATACTAGACACTCAGTGAAACTTAATAATTGAGTGTGTGACCTATTATAGTATAATATCACAAATCATTTCTCTCTTTGCTCTCTTCAGATAGCGAAAAAATCAGTCGCCCACCCTGCATGAAATGTCTAGAGGACAAATGTGGCTGTGGCGCAATGCACTTCGACTCTGTCATGGGTGATGGGAGGTGGCTCTTCAGAGAGTTTGTGGTCTACGAAATGAATCAGTGTTACCCCGAGTATGTCATTAAGTATGAACGAATATGAGGCCAGAAAATACGACTTTCGACATAGGCCTTCTGAGCAGGGCAACTTTTGTACAGACCCCAACTGTAATGGATCATACAAGTATCCTAAGCGATGGATAGACTTTACTCGTAATGAAAGGGAAAAAACACATCATTCGAAAGAGCTGTATGTATTTTCAGCTCCATCACGTGACCTAGGAAGTCTTGCTCACACGTATTTTTGTTTACATGCTCTGCTTATGTATGATTACTCGTCACTTATCAAAATATCCTAGCAATCCCTAGATCACGTGGTGTAACTGACCCGTCTGAAAATACCTCATTAGAGGTTTATAGAAAGACCAGAGCCTAAGGAAAATGAAAGCACTGCTTGAGCAGATCTTTGCAGTGATCTAAAAAGTACATCTCCAAATCAGCACAGCAGCTATATTAAATCGCACTGCCTGAATTCACCAGTATAAAATTTCCCTGCATGGCTCTCGCGAAAAAACCAAGAGATGATGATAAGGAATAGAAGGCGCTTAAAATTCATGCATAGATGAAATGAGTTCACACTATATTGTCAACTTCTTGCTAAGCAATGTTTTGTTTTGTTACCATCACACCCCATGTTGCTGTAATGCCCTAATTATGTTATGTGGTCCAAACATCACCTCGTTCTCCCCCACTCTTATAAGCTTAGTTTGTGATAATCCTTATTTTATCATATAATCAGGGCCTATTTCCCGTGACATAAAAGTGTGTAATAATTTTTTGATATGTCACACGTTACATAAATTTGACCTTTGACCCGCCTACGAATACTTTGATTGGAAGCCTTAGAAACCCCTAAATGTATGAATATATGACATCATTTCTTTTGCGATGTCATGAATATGTGACGTCATTTCTTTTGTAACTATTTTCACTCCCGTGGGGTTTCCCTCTGTCTAGATTTAGAAAAAAATATTTCAGTCTATATTTCTTATCGCTTGTCATCGTTCTCTTCACGTTTCAGTCTCGGTTCAGTTAAACATTTGAATAAAAGTACTTGAAATGTCACAGTGTTTCTGTGGTCTAAAGTTTCATCGATGGTTATCAGCTATTTGGAACTACATTGTGTCGCGTAACTGTGTAGTTCTTTCAGTTCGTTTGTGATTGATGTGTCTCAAACAGGTTGAGGGCCACTTCAGGGTCCTTTTCACGATTAAAAGTTCATTTTTTAAAATTAGTTAGAGTTTATATGATAAAAAGGCACCGAAACTCGTATTTGTTTGATATCAGATTTATGAAATGAGTTATACGTTTATCGTATTCACTCGACAGAGGCTCACGAATACAATAAATGTATAACTCATTTCATTAATCTGATGTCAAACAAACACTCATTATAGATCCTCTATAAATGTCACACGAACGAATAGATACCTCATGCACCAGGATGTGGTGATATGTATAGAATAAACATGTTCTCAGCAGCCATAGAAAATTTATCACTAATATGTAATCCTCCCTGTTCATTTTTTTATCCATACTTCATAATCCACCAGGATGAACAGAATTGACCACGCAAAGCATTTTTCTGTCATATTGTTTTGCAGCATTTTTGTTTCTCAAATCTCCTTTTTTTGTTGGGNGGGGGGGGGGGGAGGGGGGCCCACTAGTTTTAGATTGGAGCATTGGTGTTGATTGGTTACGAGTTATTCTTCATTCAAGAAAATAACGTTATTTTCTTAGCTGTTGGCGATATTTTGGTTTCATTACTCATTTACAAAAAGAGATTCTTTCAGTAGGCCACTGTCTCCCAAAAAGAAAAGCGTCCATATGGTAATATTTTATTAAGATCCTGTCACTAGTACCCTAGCCCGACTGGGTGCCAGAGATTGAGTGATAAACCCAAAGCCCTGTCTCCTGTGTATGTTTTAGCTACCATGATTTAGCCCAAACTAGCAGGCTACGTCAAATACATTGAGAGGGTCTCTCAACGACAGCGACGTCAGTGTTAGACGCTACACCTGCATGGTTTGCTAGAGCAGTATATTATGTTGTGGAAGAGGTAGATGCTCTAGTCATTTAGCTCGTCTGTAATGTGTTGTTTCTGGTGTCCCTTTCTCATGCCAACGGCCCTGGCTCTGCGGATTTGCCCGAGGGCCCCATACCATGGTTACGAACCTGCTGAGGAACGTACTTGTTGTAAGGAAGGCGACTTTCCCCAAAACTCCCACCTGATCTCATCCTCCCAACCCCATCCTCTCCCGAAATTGTTTTACAATAGTTTAGTCGACAGATATTGTTATGATATTAGACTTCAGGCTTAAAAAAAAATTAATATCATACACACAAACGATAAATGGGTCTACTTTACTCCTATTTGTTTGCGTTTCACTTCAGATCAAATGAAAAATAAAGATACACGGATATATTTGGTTAATTCCTTGGAAAGATATAACATTTTCTTTATTTTGGTAGTTTTAGAGAATCCTCGACTCTGAGTATCTGATCAGTCAGTAGTTTAAAGTATGAAGTCGCATGAGCGAGCTCAGCCTGGGTATCAGACTTATAAAATGCAGTATTATTATCATTATGGTTTTAGCGCTAACAATATTGATTTTTACGGTGACACAAGTTTTACTGTGGTATAATTAATAAGTTGCGCATTAACGATGAGAACTATATTAAATGGGTGCATGCAGCACTGAAGCACTAAGGTAATTCCTACGATGGTAAGTTATCTTATCGTTATATGCGCAAGCTCTCAATTAATGTACTAGTAAACATTTATGTCCAAATAATGACCCATTGAGTGTTTAAAAATCATCAGTTTCTCTTTTTAGTTCAAATGGATACGTGATTCAGCAATTTTGACGAAGATTTATATTCATTTTTAACCTTAAATTCCTCATGTGATTTATAATTTTATCTGAGAAGAGGTATGGGCATTTTTAAAGCTACATACCCGTTAATTCACTAATCAGTCAGTTTTATTACGTTGGTTTTCCAGGCCATATCATTTTAATGCGATGAATATTTACTTGTAAGTTCTCTGCTGGTTTGAGGTTACGGATAATTTTCATCGTTATATATTTGTAACACATCTCCGTGGAAATGTTTATCTTGGTGCTGATGTCACTTCGGTTGTTGCTGTTTTTTCTGTCGTCGTTTGGATATAATTTATTTTGCTTTTCTGATCCAACGTGTTACTGTTAACTATACTGTAGTATTGCGGCTAAGTATTGTTTTTTAAATTCTTAATGCAGTGGTTTACAGCAGTCATGTTCATGGCTTATAACTGTTTCATATCTATTTTCTACATTTTGGCTTTGATGTTGTGAGTAAGTGACAAATCAATATTTTTTGACAGCTGTAATTTGTTTCTTTGCTCTTTATATTACTGGTGATATATTCTTGCAGTATCATATATATTTCTGTTTAACTCGACAAACTTTCAAAGTGTTTCTATTTTGTAACATAACAATCGTTTGTTTCATTGTTGTGAAATGTGTTTCGGTTATTACCGGATTTATTTCTTTTATGACTCTCCGTTTTGTTTAAGGCTGCTTTATGTTTCGTAAATTAATTATGATAAAACAAACAGAACTATTGAGGTCAATTTGTATAATAATTAAATCTTGTTAGTCAAAATGAGGCTTAAGTCGCCACAGACTGTAAATAATTAATAATATTATTTATAGTCTGTGTATGTTGCAAGACTGTCAGGCTCTGAAAGAGATTGTTTTCTGAAGAAAGTGAGAGATAGACCATTCTTGTACACAAAAACATTTAGTTTTATGGGCGAATAACCAATAATTGTGGTTTACTCTGAGTGTTTGTGTGGCAGATTAGATTATTTTTTTATAGTGAAAAATTGTTCTTCAGGCACGATGTTTTCGTATTTTTTTCTTTTCATTGCATGGGGTGACCACCTGTCACTTCAAACGACTATACTATATTTATCTAGGGCCAGAATACTGTTGAATGAAGATATACATATAAAACTTTCATTTCAAACCAATAATGTGGTGTAGTTGAAAAAAAATGGAGGCAATTTAAGTCTCATTTTGACTGGCAGCAAAACACTGTCACTCGTGTCACAAACTGCTACTCGTTACATTTTTTAAACTTGCACTTCCAAGATCACAATTATTCTATTGTGCGCTCTTGAAATTAATTTTTGGGTTTGATGTGCGAATGTGAGTGAATGGCAGACACCCTGTGCCGGATTGGTCGGTCACTCATTCACTCACTCACTCACTCACTCACTCNGAGAGAGAGAGAGAGAGAGAGAGAGAGAGAGAGAGAGAGAGAGAGAGAGAGAGAGAGAGAGAGATGAGGCCCCCACAATGCCCACGAACTGTACAAAATTTCAGATTTTTATAGATGCGTTTAATCCTTCTATTGTCATGTAATTAATTTCATGTTATTTATATACCTTGTAGGTTTCAGATTTCTATGACATGATTTGTGTGAGAGCAGAGGAAACCCTTTCCTTCTTTCCAGATATGAAAATTGAGTTATTGATAGAATATTAATTCCCATTCATTTCTGAATATTTTGCACTTTAATTGAGGTCAATATCCTTGTTAGTTCCAAAGTTATGGATCATATTTGTAAACTTACCGTTGCCATAATATAGATTTTGTGATAATCGAGATTAAGGTCTTTTAAAACCATACATGTGCGCTAAGGTGCTTCGTTAAAACACTAAAAAAACATCTAAGCCCCATTTTCTGTAATAAAGTTTATAGAAATGAAAGATAAATGAATGAACTATCTGATTCCGTAGAAATCTCAGTTTGACCCACGAATCGAAATTTCGACTTTTCTAGGCCCTAGCCCAAAATTACACTTTGAGAAATCCGACGGGTTTTCCCATGCGGCCACACACGGATGTCTATGAAATAATTTCAAGTTGACACGAATTATATTGTGCAGAAAGGTAAGGGTGGAGAGCGGAGACCACTATAGTACCTTAGTTATGGTTGCTCACTGTTCTAACGCCAGCATGTGATCTTCGGTACCAGTTGTTTTCATTTGGGCACACCAGGTCAGTGATTTAAAAGTCCAGATCATATAATAATATATATATGTATATTTTTTAATTGCGGAAGTACCTCATCTGATTTGCCCTTATGCTTATCTTGAACCTGAAATAAAAATGGCCCAGTACTGAGTTTGTTCTACATGAAATCGGCTCCGTTTGGTTTGTCTAAATGTCTTGTGCAGCGGCTGAAAAGTGAGTCATTTTAATGTAGGCTTTATATATTACTAATATATTTATTAATTAATGTTATTAATTAGTTTATTAATCATATTATTAATTTACATTATTAATTAAAGTTTTCTCACTAAGTTTTTTTAACGTCATTGGTGTGTTTAATGCTTAATGTCGGTAATGTGAATATGTATTTGTAACAATCTCTTTGCATGGGTATGTATTATTTACAATGGTATTATTTAAAGTAGTCTAGTAGTAATAGTAACAGTAGTAGTAGTAGTAGTAGTAGGATAGTAGTAGTGGAATTAGTATAAATAGTAGTAGTAACGGTAGTCGTAGTAGTAGTGAAAGTAGCAGTTGTTGTTGTTGTTGTTGTTGTGTCGTCGTCATCATCTTGTTGTTGTTGTTGTCCTGTTGTGAAGGTTAGCTGTGGTTGTCATTGTTATCACTGCTGCTTAGATGAGTACGAAAGTTCCCTATGTGAAGACAGTCTTGATACAGACTGACAGCAGTTTTAAANCTGAAAAGTGAGTCATTTTAATATAGGCTTTATATATTACTAATATATTTATTAATTAATGTTATTAATTAGTTTATTAATCATATTATTAATTTATATTATTAATTAAAGTTTTCTCACTAAGATTTTTTAACGTCATTGGTGTGTTTAATGCTTAATGTCGGTAATGTGAATATGTATTTGTAACAATCTATTTGCATGGGTTTGTATTGTTTACAATGGTATTATTTGAAGTAGTCTAGTAATAATAGTAATAGGTAGTAGAAATAGTAACTTAGTAGTAATGGTAGTCGTAGTAGTAGTGAAAGTAACAGTTGTTGTTGTTGTTGTTGTTTTGTCGTCGTCATCATCTTGTTGTTGTTGTCCTGTTGTGAAGGTTAGCTGTGGTTGTCATTGTTATCACTGCTGCTTAGAGGAGTACGAAAGTTCCCTATGTAAAGACAGTCTTGATAACGACAGACTGACACTAGTCTTAATGTACACTACATAGGCTCAAACTTGCTGTTTTCAACAATGTGGGCTCATGTTCCGCTGCTCTTGCTAATGTTTTCATTCATTATCAGTACAGAACAGAATGAAGGAGGATTAGAACGCCGTGTTGAAGCGCGTACAAAAGAAGGCACGCAAAAAAAATCAAAAATATCTGACTAGCATGACACACACACAAAAAAAAACAAACAAAATCAAAAGACGAATGACAAGACAGCAGGGCCTAGGTTTGTTTACATCAGATTTCACCATAGGCGTAGATACATGGGATTGAGGGACAGAGGAGGCAAGAAGTCACTGCCTCTTCAAAATTTGAATCAAACGAATCCAATACGTTTATAACGAAGTTCATAGGACGCCCCTAAATGTTTTGTATTACTTATATTTCGTAATATCCAAAGACAGTATTTCGAAATACTGTCAGTTTCATATAAACCATATTCATAATAAGTTTGTTGTAATGCACCCTGTGTTCCTATCAACACGTCCGCCCTTTTATCCCTCCCTCCTTTCTCTTACCTGCATCACCTCTGCCCACTTCCTTTCGCGCAGCAGACTTGCGCCTAGTTTTGGTACCCAGAAACAGAACACGTGTGTACTTCCGTACTATGATAACAAATCTAACTTGCAGCAGTGTGCAGTATAGTCTATGACAACACTACATGACATTAAGATATCGCATAAAAATAATGAGCTCGCATAATAACAAGCTTATAGGCTACTTTCATACCGCTTGTCTGCCACTTAGCAACCCTACAACTCGTCAGTGATACAGGAGTGACCGACTGAATGAATCGGTAACGTTACAGATGATAATCCTTCCGGGACTTGTTTTTTCTTTACGATAAAGTTATCTGTATCATAACTGTACCTATCGAGAAGCGAACTTTAAAATAAACACTCTTCAGTGTGTATCTGATGAGGCGGTGACTGTTTAAACTGTTTTGGCTTCAGAATTCATGGTAGTCGGCAAGGCGATAAGATAGAAATTTTTGACTATAATAATATCCCCATTTCTTTCTTTTTCTTTTTTTTCTTTCTTTCTTTCTTTCTTTCTTTCTTTCTTTCTTTCTTTCTTTCTTTCTCTCTGTCTTTCTCTCTCTCTCTGTCTTTCTTTCTTTTTCTTTTTATTTCTTTCTTGCTTTCAGCACTTTCCCAACTTACTTTAGTGTGTTTTTTTTCCCCATTAAAAGTGCATAATGCCATGACTTCAAATCGATATTTCCATGGATTCTAGAGTTGCGCAAATGTACTTGGTGTAACGAAAATACTGCGTTAATGAAAGTAGAACTTATATATAGAGTTTAGTCAGATCAGTTGAGAGGGAGAAGGAGGGGGTAGAGGGAAGACTGGCCATCTTGACTGGGTAATCACACGCGGAGAAATACAACAAAATCATGTTTAGGTATAAAATGCCTAACTGGCAATACGACGCAAAATCTTTGTTGATCATGAGCCGTGTTTTCGAATTTATAAAACCTATCAAAGCAATTAATGTCACAAAAGTTTGCCCCAGGACCAGTCTTTAATTGTAAAGTAGCATGTTTTACTACTTTCTCTCCGCTAAATGAGTAATCACAATACGGTATACCCAGATACCCCACTAATTTAAACGAAACTCTGACTATGCAGTATTCCTTTGAACCACCAATTAAATCTTCGCACTTTTTCGGACTCAATTTTGTGTTCCAGGGCCGTCCAAGTTTCTTATCTATTTCTTGTAGTCATATACATCTTTTGACTATGAGGGATGTCAAGTTCTGAATTGGAGCGAAATGAAAATAGGTTTGACCCGGACAATGAACACAATATTATGGTCCACTGATGATCCTTATAAATTTCCAGTCATTATGCGGAAGATTCTTCTTAAGTTCATTACAAATGGCAGCTAGTGATCTCTTAACTATACATTCCTTCGCACTTGATTCAGAAAATATCATACAGGAGAATAACTGTGTGGTCTTTTTTACAAGGCTTAAGAGCGTTCATCCAAATTGAATTACAGAGGTTTTGCACTTACAACAAGTCTGGTATACACTGATATAGTCTATGCTGCTGGAGGTTCATTCCCATGTAATAATCCAGACTGTCTAAGTTCGGTCAATGAAGAAGAAAATTCAGAAAAGGAAAATGTGACTTTTTATTTATTATGTACAGACATTTAAAAAAAAACAATGCCATATGCATAGAGTATTATACATCGCAATCATTATACACAAACAATAGAACAATGCACATTATACATGTAAGTACACAATACTGTTTTCTCCGCTTTGTCTAGGCTGGTAATTCAATGGTTTCGCTTATTTTATGATATGGCAGATTTCTGATGTCATGTGTGTTTGCTCTTACAGCAGTTGCAGATGAAACAAGTGCAGTAGACTCTGCTAAATTGTATGAAACGATTGTGATTAAGCGGAGCTGTGATTATCCGGTGAATGTTATACAGTAAATACAATGTTTTGTAACCTGGTAACCTGATGCAGTCAGAAAAAGTTGCAATTAAGCAAAGTCAACTGTATGCCATTTTTATGCTGTAAATATTGTGAGGATGAAAATAATCAAATTTAGATATTTTTTTTTTTTTTGGGGGNGGGGGGAGGATTTTACCTTGCCCCTGTGGAAACATAGCATCTTTAGGGTGTCAATCATACATTGCCCCTTGCGAATATAATCGTCCTAGACGCCACTTTTTTTTTTTGGCCAAATCGAATTATGGCAGTCTTGACATCTCCTACAACCTTCTCCAGAATGTCTTATTTCTATACAGGCAACAATCTGCATTTGATATGTTGAACATTAAATAATCTTTTCTTAACTACAAAATACATCACCATCTTTAATGGACAATCCCACTGAACTATCCATGCATGGCGTAAGCATTCATTGTCACTTCCCAAAACCAGTTTCTTGTGGCGCAATGCCTCAGTTCTGTTTCAATAATTGCGCACTCTTCATAATGTGTAAAAACGAAGAGTATCTTCTGTGGACTTTCTGCAGCGGGGCATAATTAATAGTTAATCATATTTTAACTGATGATTCCTATTTGAAGCATACAGAAGTGGAAGACCGATTCATATGAACCATATGTCACAAACAGCTTCTGTGAGATATGTAGCTCTTACTGAGCAAGGGAAAATAAATTAATTTTCATTTTCCAAACCAGTTTCTTGTGGTGCAATGCCTCAGTTCCGTTTCAATAACTGTACACTCTTCTTAATGTGTAAACACGAATAGTGGACTGTGCGGACTTACTGCAGTGAGGCACCATTAATAACTAGTAATGTTTTAACTGATGATTCTAATCTGAAGCATACTGAAGTGGAAGACCGGTTCATATGAACCAAATGTCAAAACAGCTTCTATGAGGTATGTAGCTCTTACTGAGCAAGGGAAAATGAATGACAGACAAATCTGATTTCCAAAAAGTCTACATAGTCAATCTATTCCAGACAACCATGATGATTTGAAATGGCTGTAGTGGGCCTCCATAAGAATTATGAGTTTCTTGAAGAATAACGGATACAGTTCTCCAAAAGATGTGGATTGCTTTAAAAATAACTATTGTGGATATCTAAAGGACACAGTAGACTGGCGATACAAGGCGCAACCAGTTGGTTTGATAGTCATGCATTCATTATCTCCAGCATACATGTAGTAAACTTCAAAGCTAACATGCCAGACTGACAATATTGGCTTGGCAGCCAGGCAAAAGTAATACAGTATTCACACGTAGGGGCTACTAATTCAACACACTAACCCCTGGGAATTTCTGGGCAGTTGTGTCCCTTCCTGAGCAAAAGATGAAGAAAAAAATTCGATACAAAACTTCCAACCGATAGCCTCATTGACGGCAACTTCATTTGTTTGGTTGTAAAGGCAAAAGTATTAATAAAATGAAGAGATTCTGGTGGTTTTTTTGGGGGGGAGGAGGGGGGTTATCGCCGCCCAAACTTCTCAGGCACATGCAGATGTTTGCCCTTCCAGATCTGTGTCTGGCCGCATTGACATGGCATAATGAGGAAGGGTAGGTGGGAACCTGCATTAATGTGAACTAAAATTTGTTCTTCTAACCCATAGTGTACATTATCTGTGCATACAATGTGCAGTGAAAATGGACTTGCATGTGAAAAAAAAAACAAGAAAGAAAATTCTGAAATTCAACATTTCAAAATTTAGTAATGGAAGATAGCAGATCAGATATCTTCTAGGATCTGTCATGTGAGTAGATGTTAAGAAGGACTTATGCAAACTATTTTTATGGGCTCTAATAGCAGAAACGGGAAAGGAAAACATGTTTTTTAAAAGTAAATGATACCACTTTGTTCTGATCACTGATATGAGATGAGAACTTGGAAAATCCCACCGTGATGCAGTATATGGACCCATCGTAAATAATTATCTTCTATATTGGTGAGCTCCTCTTCTGTCGTTATTTAATCTTGGCTTTATTACATATAAATAAATAACACAAAAACTGGTAAGCTGGCCAGGAAATTTCGCTTAATTTAAGCTACAAACATAATTTCAGTCAATCAGTCCATCCCATAATCTTTAGGAGGAAGTTGTGACACCACTGCAGTTCTGACAGTCTTCCACCATCTTTGTCTGCGCTCTGAGGCTTTCTGTGAACTGCCAAGGCCCAATCCTTCAGACATCTTGAATGTTCTCTTCCCACCTCTCCCACCTCTTCCTCTGTCTCGATCTTCTTCTTTTCTTGACCTGGTGCACTGCATAATGCGAGGTTGGATATCCAGTGAAGAGTTTTATGAAAAAACGCCTCAAACACCAGTTGGAGGAAGTGGAAAAAGAGGCCAGTTAAAAAACATTTAATGGTGGTGAAAGATTTGCAGTAAAGATGTTGTTCCACGGAATGGAAATGTGCAGTACAATAAGTACCCTTACTGCTTACTAAAGTAGACAAACTAAGCTAAAAAGTAAGGTTGGTGAATAATGCGTTTTGTCACAAAGTCCTTCAAACGATGTGCCATTACCAAGTGATATTTCATTCCTCTATGGGGCTGTCAGCGTCATGATCAAATGAGCTAATGGAAGCCCTCAGTCATTTAATTATTCCTCTGTTGTTTCTGAGAGAAATGCTCAGGATCTTCTGAAAACATCTCAGCTCAAAGACCTAGTGTCTTATTCGAAGGTCTGCTATCAATCTCCATATGTTATAAGTGCGCATCGACCTTATTTTTTGGAAGTAAGAAAAGTGTCACCGCCACTCTATACCATGGTCTTCAGCCTTTCAAGTACCGCTGATGCTTATTTAATATTAGAAAGGACTTCTGTTTTGAATCCCTAATATATCCCACCAGAACTTAAGTTTGTGAAGCTGTTCGATGTCTACAGTTTATCACGACCTGAGTTGATGTTTAGATGCCTCCAGAGTTTTTGTCATCAGCTCTTCTGAGTGCCTATCTCCCCGCCATTAGCCACGGATGCCCTGTCCAGACATTTCAAAGTTTAGCAGGTTTTTTTGTTCATTACATGCCATGCCATCGATGTCACCCGCAAAGCAGAAATCGGCGATGGCCCTACCTTCTGAGCTAACTGATAGTCCTCCAGTGTTTCAGCCGTGAGTCTTTCGAGGAATATGTCGAAAATAGAGATGAGAGAGAGGATGTAGAGCCCAGTCTGACTCAAAAATTTGTTCAAAACCACGTGCCCAAGTTGCCATTGAACCACCTTCTCAGTCTGTTATCTGGCTGAAGATGTTGATTCTGTTGGTGTTATGTTGATTCTCATATTATTTAAACAACACTTCAGAGAGATCAAACTACTCCGGAGAATGATCGTTTGAGAGCATGATTCACGAACATGACGTCACTGAGAACTTGTTGTTTGTAGTCATTCCAGTCAGCCTGGATTTGCAGGTTTTCTTGGAGCTGGGCTTCTTTGGGGTAAGGTGTGATGAGTTCCTGCACCATTAGCTTGTCTCTCTCATCCGCATATTTTAGAAACATCTTTTTGGACAGCATGACTATCTCAGCACCTTTGCTCACCTGGAAAGAAATGAAATCAGAATCCAGAGGTTTATGGGAAGACTCTAGGATAGCTTGCTCTTTTACTTCTCAGTTGTTGTAGTGAAAAAAGTACTTTTTAAGGCAAATAAACTGGCCAAGAAACAACTTCTGTATATAGCAATTTTATTATTTTGGGTGAAAGTGATTGTCGACTGTACAAAGTATTCAGTGGCCTTCTATATTATCACTTCTAGTGCACTTCAGTTCTTTTGCACATCTTATAAATTGGCAACAATTATCTGTACCGCCCAAAAAGCAGAGAACTTCTCAGCATCACTACATGGCACTGAGCTGAAGAGCAAAAGCTCAAGAGCGACTGAATCATCATCATCAATAACAACAAAAAACAACAACAACAACAACAACAACAACAACAACAACAACAACAACAACAACAATCTGTACCGCCTTATTGCCACTTTAGTACTATCAATATCCTCATGTTATAATTTCACTGCTAAGCCATGGTAATCTCGTACAAAGCCTGGGAAATTTTTGGTAAACTACACTTTATAGTGAATAAATTTGTGGGACTGCAGTCTTTCTTTATTGTTTTCTTTTTTTGGTAATTGATGCACATGCTAGTGTCAACATAAAAAAATAAGTTCTCCATAATGACATAATAATTCAACTTACACAGTATACCATTAATTTATTTAGTGCCATATAGGCCCAATAGCAAAATGAATACTATTATATATGCCATCTACCTTAACTGTATGTTATGGTACTGTTCAGCTTACCAGAGCAACTTCTGGAATATCGTCGCTAACTTTGTCACCATCTTCATCAGAAAATGATATTGTGTTCATGCCCTGTATAAAACAGAAAAGGAAAACAAAACATGAAAGTAGTTGGTATCAGCTTTTAACTCCCCCTCATACATCTGTCATATGAAAATCAAATAAAGATATACTGACAATGTGTGCACTGCACTATTTGTATAAGTATAGTGGTACTTCGTTAACACAACCACTACTTAACACAATTCCCTTCTTAGCACGCTCCCACTCAATAGTTCCAAATGTTATGTTCCTTATAAACCGCACTCTGGATAACACGGGACTTCTGATAACGGTTTGAAGCTTCTCTGTGCCTTTATTAAGAGATTAAGAATATCAGCATTGTGGTATGACAGCATCAACAGGTAAATGAAAATTGTGTAGATAGGACTTTTGAACTTTCAGACGTTATCAACCTCTGTGGTTACAACTTCTTTGTATATTCCCCCAGTAAGAAGTACTTAGTATTCCAAAGGCAATATCAATTTCATTCATTCATTCATTCATTCATTCATTCATTCATTCATTCATTCATTTATTCATTTCTTGATTCTGTTCACAGCATGCAGGGGCGAAGCGAAGATGATTTTTTTTTTTGGTAATCCAGCAATTTTTTTGGGGTAATCCAGCAATTTATTTTTTGTTGGTGGGAGTCAATAGCTTTTAAAAAGTCAAAAATCTGGTATTTGACTCTAGTAAAAAATCTGGTATTTTACTCTAAAAGAGTCAAATCTGGCAACCCTATTACAGTCTAGACTACCAGCCTTTCGTCGCCCGAAGACCCGGGAAATCGTGCACGGACAGGATCTTGCGTAAAAAGAAACAACATCGTCAGAACAGAGCTTAAGCATTTTTTTTTCTCTCTCAGATTATTGGCCAATTTTTAAAAAAAAGGTTTCTCTCTTTACACTGGCTTTGAATGCATAGCACTGAGACTATGGGAGTGCTGAATCTGTGTGACAGATTCATATGGTTGTCATATGGTTCATACCATAATTATGTCATACGCCCCTGGCTGCATGTAAAAGTGGGGCCTACATGTACTCACAAATATATCTCGAGGTTGCAGCTTCTCCACAACTACAAAAACGTCTTCCTTGTCATCTCTAGATCTATAGCTATCTGTTGCATCTGTGTCGGATGGATCTTTCTCTGTGTACTCGTTGGTCAGGTTGGTCAAGGTGGGTACAGTCTGTTGAGGAGAGAAGCGTACTGTTCTGTGCAAGTAGATCGGGTGTGAGGAATTTCCCTCCTTCTCTTTAAACTATAATGGATGGATGGATGGATGGATGGATGGATGGATGGATGGATGGATGGGGATGGATGGATGGATGGATGGATGGATGGATGGATGGATGGATGGATGGATGGAAGAGCAAATGGGACAGTAAAATAAAAGGGCAAATATACGAACAAAGAAAGACGCCAATTTTCTTTCGCTACAATTTCTCTATGTTTGCTTTCTCCTTCCCTGTTAAACTCACCAAATTTCCTTTCCCAAACCATTTACTCAGGTGTGAAAATTTTGACTGTGAGACACCAGGACCCTCAGACTGTTGTGGTGGTATAGGAGGTAAGGGGTATGGGTTGATATCTTCAGTGGGTGGAGTCCGTCTCAGATAGGCTTGACGTCCAGTTGCGTTTGGCCTGTATGGAAACCACAAACAAATGTCAATCCCACAGAGGTGTATGAGACATTTTGATTGAGAGTAAATCTTTATTATGACTAGTAAAATACGAGCTTGCATATTATTCTATTTGGAGACAGACACTGTCATGCACTATGGAGCCAGTTCCCCCTTTCCGTTTCCATCATTGTTATTATTATTATTGCAGGAGTGCTTAAACATTGGTCTGAGGTCCAAAAGTTACACATGGGTGGCAAAGTTAATTTATATTAAGGAGTGCTCATTTAGTATCAGTGTACTATGACACAAGCGCCAACCTTTCAGACGGTCTCCTTAAATTCAAAAGCGTTCTGTTATACATAAATCATCCATCTCAACAGTCACTGAAAATCTAGGTATAATTAAAGAGTGTCTCATTGTGTGTCAATATACCATGAAGCATGAACCACCCTTTTTCACATGACCCTCACAGGATGTCTGAAATACGAAACTGACCGTCTTCTGAAAAGACTCTGTTAGCACAAACATTGCTTAGCACAACTCCCTTCTTAGCACACACCCATTCATTAGTCCGAACTGACTAGTCTCAAGCATGACCCACCCTTTTACATGGCCCTTACAAGATGTCTGAAATACGAAATTGGCCGTCTTCTGTGTAGGTTGATCTAGAGCAAATCACCACTAAGCTTACAACCTGCCCCTCACATAACCCTTACGCCTTCATAGTCACCTGATACAGCTCCCTCTCCGTACAAAACTAGTCTTCCTGTGTGGTTCTGTTACAATGTGTCATTGATACAGTGTAAACTCATTATGTTTCCCGTTAATCTTCCTTACTGTATCCGGCCCATACGGGACCATCTTTGGCCCGTGAGCTCATGAAACCTCGTATTTGTCGCACATATTACAGGACATGATACTCACGGGTTGGGTTCAATAATCTGAGGAACCACCATAGACGGTCGATGTGAAGATGAAAGACTTGAGGATCTCCGTATGGTTCCTGACGTTACCTTCTTCGTCTTTTTGGATATACTTGCTTCTTCTATAGCAGTCTAAAGTTCAAGACACAGAAATATGTTAGGAATTGAGATCTAAACCGAGCGGGAGAAGCCTAACATTTCCTATACTTACAAGTTTAACAAGTTTATTTAACTGTAACCCAGACCACAACTGTGGTACGTGGGCGAAAAACGTACATTGGCAACGGAACAGCACACGATATAGATAATAATAAAAATCCACGTACAGAAGTCACATACATAATAACTAGACAATGCGTACACAGTGTTAGCTTCATTCGCACTTATTCTCGTTCATCGCTCACCATTAAACAATGTATGTGCCTGAGACAGATGGACTGTGAGATGAAGAGCAACCAGCCAAGTTCACTCCCTCCTCCATCCTCAGTCCCGTGCCGTAAAGAAATCATTTATTTTTATTCTCGGTAGAGGCTGGTTCCACCATCTGCTTACAAGTGCTAATCTTATATTTAATTGTGAAATGGAATGACGTCAGTTTGTTTTTTTAATTTGCTCCTTTATAAATTTTCAAGAACGCAAGCAAATTGTATCAGTGTGATAGAGTGATATTTCAGCAGTGTGATCAATAGGGTATTATTTCTAGTTCCTTTGCCTCAATAAATTTAGCAAAGGACATCATTCTGAATTTCCTAAGTAGGTGACTTCTCTATTTACCTTGTGTTAGTAATTGATTTTAGGATGATTATTATAGTAATGACGATCACGACACTGTTGAATATTTTATACAATGAAGGAAGCTGAAACTGACATAAATAAAAGCATATAAAATGTACTGTACATGTAGGCTGAAAGAGTTTTATGATAAGTATGTTCAGTGATTTAGCAAGAGAACAATGAGTGGTTATTTGACAAGTACTGAATGATAGTGGAAATACGAACAAAATTACAGGTTACTTGCCGTTCTGACATTATCATAATACTCTGTGATAGATCTAAAGAGTTCTGGGTGTAAAGACTGCCTCCGTTGTTTACGGGGACTCAATGACATTCGGCTTGCTGCTGTGAAGAGAAATATAAGAAAACTAGTTGGAAAAGGATGTGTTAGGACTATCTGAAAGCAAACATATATGAAAAACTATGCAATAGTCATAGTTATTTAACATTTGCTAGCTATGTTTGCCCGATAATTATTACTATAATTAACGCCAGGGATAATTACAACATGCAATCTTTTGGAATTAAACAACTCTATAAAAAATAATGGTAGCACGCAGAAAAGATGGCAAAAACTTCCATTCACACTAAGTTCAAACATAGTGGAATTTGTTAACATGTCATTAATTTTGTTTACAAACCTATTAATATAAAGTGCAAATAAAAATAATTCTCAGATATTTTTTTTCACAAATTATATACATACATTTTTCAGGCAGCTGGTTGTCCTTTGGTTTATGATGTTGCAATCTCCTGAGCTCTTTTACTGATCGAGGTGTTACTGCCTTCAGTCTTTTGAGTGCTACACATGAACCCTGCATGGGATAGAGAACAAACAACTGTTGAACGGCGAGAGATTATTCAGTTTAATCCATTGTCTGGGAATGTCTGGAGTGACCCTATTAACATTTTGTGTTATTCTAAATATACCACTGTGATTTCGGAAAATTTCTTCCATGGAGGTTAAAGTACTTCTTTTGCCCGATCTTTTAACGGGAAGAAAAAGGGGGGTCAACGCCCAAAATTTTTCACAAATGTCTTTTGAAAAAGATCACCTCAAATTCTGATTTGGTCCCCAATTTTTCATTTGGCTGGTTATGACCGCATGCGAATACATAGGCCTACACATTTTATTTTTTTTATCTAGAAGGCTCAAATGTACCTGGAACTTTAAAATTAGATGCTTTATATAGATCACAGGTCATTTTACACATTTTTACACCCTAACACTGGCTGGCAGGGCCCCCCCAAAAAGGGGGGTTTTATATATTAGCGGATTAATTGGTTTGTACACAATCAGTGATTTGCCCCTCTAATAGGTGTCACAAACCTGAACACAGACGAAGGAAGGAATTGTAAACATTATTATTTATAAACTTCAAAACCGATAGGCCTAGCGAGGGCGACGTCCTTTTTTGTGAATATCGTTAGAAGGATTAGCAAACTGACGAGGGAAGAGAGCCAGCTCCTTTTTCGCCTCACCAAGAACTGCACTTTATTTGGCCTGCTTGATGACAATACAAACGAAGCCTTGAGCAAACACATATTGTGTGCGGATAAAGTCATACTTGACATCCCCTATTAGTAAAATAGCCTCTGACTTAATAAATAAATATGAAAGTGGAGTTCTTAGAAATCACTTGCATTATTCTTCACATGGACCCCAGAGTGATGTGAAATCCGCCAAATAGTAAAGTAAGCTGTGGATGTGAAATCTACCAAATAGTAGAGTATGCTGTATACCTACTTTAAAAAAAAAAAAAAAGTATCTTACCGATTTAACGAAGTAAATCCATTCACTTGCCTTCCCACTTTCAGTTACCAGAGTGCCCCGTCTGTGGAGAGAAAATCATCATCTTTTCATACTCGAAACAGAGAAACACTGCATTGTATTACTGAGCGGTTCTGATGTATCAGCTGTAAGATTCAGTGTATTGATAAAAGTGTAAAAAATTCCAGAGGATGAACTGGTAAAACGTAAGATATACTTTGATGCAGGTCAAATTGCGGGGTCCTGGCATATAGGTCTACAACCACTAAGGCGTTTGGGGTAACTCAAAACTGTCATTTATATTAGGTTGTTGTAACAGTGTTATAGTTATTACTATGTTGATGTAAATGTCTCCATAGGAAGCACAGCGTGTAAATGCTAACTGTTCCCGCCATGTGCTAAGGAAGACGGAATACACAGAAGCTACCCTGTAGTAAGTTATAGTACTACTTTATCAGTAACGTCTTTCTTTTTATACTACTTCTCCTTCCTCTTTCTCTTGTTCTTTTCACCCTCCTTCTTCACCATCTTCTTCTTCTTTCTCTCTCTCTCTCTCTCTCTCTCTCTCTCTCTCTCTCTCTCTCTCTTTTTCTCGCCTCTTCTTCGGTAAGTTTACCGAGTAAACCATATGAGGCAGATTTTATAAGTATTATATTATGATATCAACAAGCACTTACTTGAAATAATTGATGAGACACGAACTAGGATCCTCTTTCAGTTTCTCAAATGGCCAGAACTTAAGGACAGGCTGTTGCCTAAATATGATATAGTTTAATATATATATAAAATACAACTGTAAGTATCAAAAGATTCTCTCTCTCTCTCTCTCTCTCTCTCTCTCTCTCTCTCTCTCTCTCCCTTGCCTTCTTCATATTACATTGTTAAATTTATAACTGAATTGTATACACTTCACAAGTTCAATGTAGTGATGAGAATCATGAATAATTTCACCAACATTCAAAGTTTTAAAGGCAGCAACAAATGAGAATCTGAATGAATGAATGAATGAATGAATGAATGAATGAAATGAATGAATGAATGAATGAATGAATGAATGAATGAATGAATGAATGAATGAATGACCTACTTCAAGAACGCGATGTGATCAGGATCTTCTCCAGGTTTCACATTATGCATGAAGATCTTGAGAAAATCTTGTTTGCCGACGACTAGTAATTCCATAGCTGTGCCACTTTCTACTGTGGCATTTCTTGGAGTTTTGAATATCAAACCCAGTTCCTGTGATGTAAAGATTCTTAGGATACAGTGAATTCTACTTCAACGCAATCCGTCTAACTGCAATTTCCGCTCAACCACAGCACATATCTAGACAAGAATTCCCTTTTTTAGTATAATAGAAGTTATTGGATAATTATGACGCTTTCAAATCCCAACTATTTTTCTATGCTCCTATGGAATTATGGGTAAGCAGAGTCAAATGTGTACAGTATTACTACTATGCTTATGTTCTAGATCTAAGCGCTATGATCATGATACCACCATATATCATTACTATCATTATAAGTTAGCATATAGAGATAGCACATATTGGTAGTAGGCTGTGTAACATTTGCTTTTCTTAACATTTATCAGATTCATATAATCTGACAGCAGTATACTATAGATAAATGCTGCTAGAGCTTACATGTCTAGTTATGCACAACCCAATGACAGTTGCAATGATCCTCATTAGCAGTCCTTTTACAAGGAATATGCATAATATGAAGCATCACAAGATCAAAATGTTTTCATAATAAAGATAAACAATTTACTAGAGAGGATAAAATAACACTCGCATCCTCCGTTCTCACGCAAAGAATTTCATTATACAGTAGTAAGAAAACAAGATACGCTGTATATGGTTCAACTAGTGCTAATTTGAGTTCTAATAACCACTGATTTGAAGAAAAAAATCCCTTCTCCTCCAGACATAAATCCTAGAAAGTATTTCATCTTTATCTTGAGTTACATAAAAGAGACGTCATCACAATAAAATCAGTAAGTAAGAGTTTATGTCACTTTTTGAGAAATGGTTGACTTACCCCAAAGCTCTGTCCCCTCGTTAACCTAGCTACGACTCTCGTGTGTTCTTCCCTTGTGGCTTCATCTAGCTCTATTTTCTTTACAACCGCTGTAAAACAAGAGAAGAAAGGCACAATATTTTATCAGCTTAGAAAAGGAGAACGTGATGCAAAGTAAGGTGTGAGGCTATTTAGACAGAATGAAGAAGGGACCGTGAAAATTAGAGATGAGGACGGTTCTGATATGACTCTTGTGCGAAGATGCTAAATGCACATCAGTGCGCATCAGTGTTAAAATACATTTTAAAAAAATGAAGAGAAAAGAAAAAAACAGCACAGAAAAAATATAATAAAACTGATTATAACTTTCGATATTGTTAGTGAAACAGAATGATTAGTTCGTTTGCATTCAGGGGGGTAAAACTTCACTAACGTTAGAATTTTCATTAGTTGAAAAGTCGTGTCGCGTCTTCACGTTCCTACCGAGTTGTAGTAACAATGGTGAGAAATATTAACCAATGTAATGCGCAAGTTGTCTATTAAGTCTGTGACTCACCAAGACCAGAGAGAATGAAGTAAAATGCTTCTGGTTTGTGCCCCTGCCTGATAATGTACTTCCTGGCTGGTACTCTGTGGATAAATATAACAAAATCCCTATTCATAATATATTCAATACTGGTATAGGTGAGGCACTACCAGCAGTGACGTTTATATAGCCTGACATAATATTAGCAAACTCAGGCTTTATAAATAGAGTCTTTATTCTCCTACTACTGCTTCAACTTCTTCTTTCTCTTGTTCCTTTCCTTCTCCTCCGCCTCCTTCTCCTTCTCCTTTATCATCTTTCTCTTCTTTCCCCTTTTTCCTACACCCTTGCTCTTTCTAAACCCCAGATAGGTATATGAACTGTAACAACAACAACAACAACAACAACAACAACAACAACAACAACAACAACAACAAAAACAACAACAACCCTAGTCATTACCAATACCGTTTCCCTGCAAGAAGGCAACATTTTGCTTTCCCTTGCATATTTTCTTCCTTTTTTCACCCATCAAATCCATATATTATACTTTCTTGTTGTGAATACTCACTGCTGAAACCAGGCAAATCGACATAACTGTTCTTGCGTGTCTAGAGGGTATTCACCTAAACTTTGCAGTGTTTGAAGGCCTATCATGACCTAAGGAATAACCACACAAGATGTCAGGTGCTACAGTTTCTAAGAACATTCTCCACTATGTCATACTGTAACGTTTACTCATGAATGTTTATTGGAAGATTCTTTTCAACGATCCGCTCAGATGCTACACCAATTCTGATTAATTGTTGATTGCTTTGTGTGCTCATATCAATGTGTGAAATAATATTAGCCTAAGTGTGTGTTGTCCGGCAAGCACTCCTCTACAGTTTAATAGGACTACAGAATTTACATTAATCTAATTTTATTGTTACTTGTGTCATTCATGAACATATTGAGCATAAATCCTTACTGTCTTGATAAAAATAATTAACTCACAAATTTATTCTTTGATGAAGAAAAGAGTTGGCTTACCTGTTTTATCATTTCAGGTGTGCGGCCCTCTGGTCTGGTGGATAATATAGTCTTGACATCCATACTCAGAGATATCTGTGGGATATGGGTACGGTGCATACATTTGACTCTTAACAAATCACAGAAGTATGAATGGAAAAGGTAAGGAAGAAGAAGCTCAGTTAGTTTCAATATTTCTCATAATGGAAACTCCATGTCTGTGCCTAACTGAAAATATCTCAGGCAGATCAAAGCTTTTCAGTGATCTTTGAGTATTTGTTTGGATGAAATTTGATATCATAAATATGATATATATAACTGAAGATAGGCAGCTTTCAACGAGACTTCTAGATCAGTCAAAACATTCATTACCAAAAACATCATGCTTGGACGTATTAACACACAGTTTGTAACATAGGTTAGTGTATGCTACAATCTGGAGGGAATGTTTGCTGGAGGAGTCCTTTTACAGAAACACAAGATGCTTCAGAGATTTCATTGCTCTTCAAGACTGTTAGTCATTTGAGAGAGCATCAACATATATTACAGGTGAGAACAGTCTGAATAAAATATTAGTCAAATAATGGATGATGATGACGATAACGATGATCATTGCGATGATGATGATGACGGTGTCAATGATTACGATGATAAATGGTGATGTTTGCTTCTTTATACACAAAACGAATGAAGGTGATGAAAAACGATGACCTCACAGATGCACAAAGACTTTCTTAAATTACACCGTGGCTTGAGGGATCTACCTCTTTGTTAGCTTTGAACTCATTTTTGTCAAAGGCAGGACTTCCCTCAAAATTAGTTTCTGCGCTGGCCAGACAGTTGTCCTCCATGTCCATGGCTAGGTCGACAAAAGTTTTGAGTTGTTTCTCCCAAGAACTGTTCTTGTTCATGCTGTCATGAGAAGTGAGACAGAAATAATAACTTGGACAACACGATGAATATTGTGCTGGCTGGAAGCGCAGAAACTCCCAATGAGAGAGAAAACTTCACATAAAATGATGACAATAGGAAAAACAGACAGACGGGCGTGCTAACGGAGAGGTAGGCAAGAAGAATTTTGCTATTTATACAATGATTATCATATTGGTATAGTTGTATGGGGAGGAGGGAATGGGATATTGGCGGTGTGCCTTCTGTTCGTGGATGGTCATGGCGGAAATATTAGATACATGTACTCTATGTAGTACCACATATAGAAGTGGCGCTCAGTAAAGTTATAGAACAAAATTATAACTCACTCCATAATCATGTTGATCCACCTCATGACCATTATGATCATCCTCGCTCGCCTTCGGAAGAAGTTGACAGCCTTAGAGGACAAAAATAAACAAAAATAAGGAATGGAGGTGAGGGAGGAAAAGTTGGTACAGTATTAGGTATCTTCAGCTCCATCACGTGACCTAGGATTTCTTGCTCACACGTTGGTTTGTTTACATGCTCTGCTCATGCATGATTACTCGTCATTTATCGAAATATCCTAGCAATGCCTTGATCACGTGGCGTAACTGAAAATACCTCATTGGGGGCTGGGGCACAACTATCACTGAGCTGTTCAACAAGCCAGGATGTAGCTTAAACATGTACAGAATACAAGCTGCAACATTCACGTTTCATCCAGGGCAACTATTAGAAGGTTCCCCCTTTCAAATGTGTCACACAGACCCAGTGAAATTAGGTATTTTCAGCTCCATCGCGTGACCTAGGAAATCTTGCTCACACGTTAGTTTGTTTACATGCTCTGCTGATGTATGATTACTCGTCATTTATCAAAATATCCTAGCAATCCCTAGATCACGAGGTGTAACTGACCCGTCTGAAAATACCTCATTCCGTTAAAACGTTTTCAGAGGGAGGCTAATAAAACTGAGTTCGGAGTACATGTATAACACATTTTGATAGCCGTCCGTATCCCACTGTTACATAGCGGTGTTGATAGTTCTATGAAGTTACTCACCCTGTTGGGAAATTTCAAAGCAATCCAGAAACATATTCACCCTATATCAGAAACATTAGGGTTGATTGCCTTTTTGGTTATTTGGCAGCATTTTTAGTCTCTTGTAGAACGGTTGCCCTTTCACAGACCTCTAAACAACAACAACAACAACAACAACAACAACAACAACAACAACAACAACAACAACAAACTTCACTACTCGTTTTCTTTTACAACACTTTTCCAAACAGCTGGATATTTCTGTAAACTACATCCCACTATAGTTCTTTATCATGGCTAGTATCCACACCCTCTCGCCCCCCCCCCCCC
>JAWQUT010000202.1:1208272-1236761 GCA_033807755.1 Ellobium chinense | reverse complement strand
CCCCCCCCAAAAGAAAAAAGTTGCCCTTTCTTAGCAGTTTTTTTTGTAAGTTCCACATCTTCCTTGTATTTTGCATTTCTCCCTCCCCCTACAAAAGGAAAACCGTTTTCGCTTTAATTATTTTGTTACTTGGTTACGAGAAAGAGTGATTACCTCTCCTTGTTTGGTAAATCTGGAAGGTCTGTATGCATCTTCAGTTGCTCCCCCTGATGCTGCACTTTTCATCTCCTCCCTCGCTTCCGCCATGCTGCGCTGTTTGTAGAGCATGGATTTGAACTTTCCTTCAATGAATTTCACATTTTGCCGCAGTGTTGAAATGCGGGCAAGACGATCTGCAGACAAAAGTGGTTGTGGAAATTAGCTTCAACAGGCAGAGTATCATCGTGTTACGAAAAGATTGAAAAATGGATAATTGGGTTTAAGGGTTGAAACATGGGGGCTTAATGATAGGCTAGGTGACGGTTCTATGAATTTCCTATTGGTTGATGGGAGAGAGGGGGTGGGGTGGGGAGAGGGGAGAGGGGGGCACAACCTGCCTGTCCTCCCCATTGAAATGAATCGCTCCTTCCTACTGGTCAAAGATAGCTATGTTTTGGCAGACAGACAGACAGACAGACAGACAGACAGACAGACAGACAGACAGACAGACAGACAAGCAAGCAAGCAGACAGGCGGACAGATAGGTAGGTATCAGACAGAATGACAGGTAGGTAGGTAGGTAGGTGGATAGGTAGGTAGGTAGGTACGTAGGTTGGTAGGTAGGTAGGTAAGTAGGTAGGTAGATAAGTAGGTAAGTAGGTAGGTAGATAGGTAGGTAGGTAGGTAGGTTGGTAGGTAGGTAGGTAGGTAGGCAGGCAGGCAGGTAGGAAGGCAAGCAGGTAGGACGGTAGGTAGGTAGGTAAGTTAGTAGGTAGGTAGGTTGGTAGGTAGGTAGGTAGGTAGGTAGGTAGGTAGGTAGGTAGGTAGGTAGGTGGGTGGAATGAAAGATCAGAGTGATTGCTTTTTCTGAGGAAGGGGAAGTTGTAACCGAAGTGATCCCTCCTCATTCCCCCACCAATCCATCCCCTCCCCCCCACCTCCCGATCCGATTAAAAATATTTGATAAGCATGAAAATCGTGGACATGTGCATGACCACATGATTTTTTTTTTTGTGTGTGTGTGTCCAACACAAGTTGTAAACTGACCGATTGGCAAGGACATGCTGCTGTTGACCTTCTCCCTCACTTTGTTCCTGGCCTCCCGAAGAACTTCATCTTCCGGCATGGCGTATCTGAGGTCAAATCAAAATCACGTAATAGGCTTTTCATATGCTCATAAGTACGTATTTGCATGTAAAAATACACAAACGGGGATATGTTGGTTTGTTTTTTCAAAAGACACACATAGACGGGGACAAGGAGTTTAAGAAAAAACAAAACACATAAAAACTGATTGGGTGACTGAATAACTGACAGCTGGTTTGCTAAATGATACCCTGAGCGAAGTCCATAGTCGGTCATTAGATCGTTTGAAGTTCATATTGGAACGATAGCTTTGCGAATGGTTAATACCCAAAACGTGGCCAAGTCTCTTAATCCTCAAAGAATAATATGAAGCAGGAATATTGGAAGGTAATGCTTCCCTAACATCTACACTTGTATTTTGCAGACCTAGTCTTTTCATTCATGCCGCTCTTCTTAAACCATCGCTTGGATGAAATGATAATATGATAATGCGGTTTATAAGTCTCGTATCCAGGCTGATATCCGCTCACACGACTTCACACGATTATTACCCCAGTAGGCCGGATTACTCTAGAACTTTCTCAACTCAATGGGGAGTATACAGTGCCGCTGCCATATACAGGCGCTGGTCACTAGCATTCTGACAATATCTTTCACTGCCCATAGCCAGGTACCTATATTGCAGACGGGTGGACCAAGGAAAATGTAAATGAAATGCTTTCCAAAGGCACCTACAACATGTAGTGGTCGGGAATCGAACCCATGACTTAGAACCAGATGGCCAAGCCGCTTCACAAAAACTCCGACATTTGCCATCTTGACCGAAATTCGATTTCTGGCGTCTTTGGATAGCCAATAATCTCGCGCATATTGTGTTAAGACCTCATACCTTTAGCTAAACAGTTTAGTGGTACGATGGAAGTGTACGATGGGGAGCTGCGAAATAGTTTTTAATAAAATTCACCAATTCACAAATCTGAATGTTGCATGCAATTCTTCATGCTCTTCACAAAGTCTGTGGTTTGTAAGTCATACTCAGAAACTGAAATTTGTCAGATCTAAGGTTTGTGTGTTTGACTAACGGGCTGCGCGGATTACGTTGTGGTGTCCTTGGGAAAGACACTTCATTTCCATTTCCCCATTCGACTCAGGTGTGAATGAGTACCTGGCTTTAGAGCTGGGAGGATCTGGTCGCTATACCGCCGGCGACCAGCAATGACTTTCTTATATATTTCATTTGTAACAATAACAATAACAATAACTTTATTAAGCTCATGTTTCGTACAATAAACATATGAGCAATACAAAAACTTTTTTAAAGTATAATAAACAATCAATGATATATATATATATATATATATATATATATATACATATATATATATATATAATTATGACTACATCCATTCGCAAGTATACGCATAAAGGGCACACACTGGTAAAGATTAATGAAAAATCGTATTTTATACTTTCAGGCGGCTGGATACTGGATCTAGTAGTTGGAGTTAATTGGAGTATTTGTCTATGTTTTAACATTGTCAATAATTTTCTTGTAACAGTATGTATATATATACATGTATGATGTTTATTGTTCTGTGTGTTTATACTATGAATGAGATGTATAACAATGTATGACATTGTAAACCAATTTCCCAACGGGGTAAATAAAAGTTGTTTTTCATTTTCATTTTCAAATTGTCACAAATAAAAAAGCGACTACTCTTTCCCGACATGAGCCAATGTCGGACCTTTACACCAAGCAATGCCAATAACAAAAGCATGACAAAACTCCGTTTTTGAACTGTAGCTCAGTATATTATTCTAACTCAACAGACTGGATCCTGTTTTACATCAGTGTGCTCGATTTCGCCGTAATTCAACCCTTTCCCTAACCCCTTTTCTTTGTTAAACAATGAGAAATGCTCACTCGTTTACGGTGAAATCAAGTTCGCCCGTTTTACATTACATCTCATACACCAGAAAAGCTTACCTGGATTGCCTTTGCTTCTCCCGTAAAATTTTGGATGTTGGTGTTTATCGGGGTACAACAATCACGCAACGAAATGTAGGCATCCAGCAGTCATTCCTCTTAACTCACACTTTTCCAACAACATCAAAAAGAATAAAAATCATTCCTCTGAGAGTTTCTGCCGATGGCTGTAAAATCCATACCTTCTCATAAGAAAGTTCACTGCTGGATTACTGTCTAGAGAACCGCCATCACTGCCCTGGGTGCCGCTCCTGGTCGACATGTTGACTGCCCAGTTGATGAGGGCCGTTGTGTGCCGACTTTTGGATTTGTCACCTGTCACAGTGTATAATGTGTTGGTCAATATATTAAGCAATCACGGAGAACAGGACGAAAGGATGGGGAAGAGGAGGAGGGGAGNGGAGGAGGGAGAGAGACAAGAAGAAGATTTGTAGTTTAATGTGCACAGTAGAATTGAAGTGGGGATTTTCTAGCTATAGCAGATAAAAGGACTAATTTAGTCTGGGAACTCTATGTGCTTTACGGAGGGCAACGTGAGAAGGGATGGAAGAAGGGGTGATTCACACTTTCAATTGTTAATGACATGTTAACACAAATTGCATCTATATACTCACATGCACACTGTCATTGTTAATGTTCAACAGCGTATTCATCATAAATAAAATGTGAAGAAAGATAGGATAATGTGCCGCTTTTAATGAATTCAAATCCTGTTTTCAGAAACGGCCTAAAACGTGGAACAAGATGACACCAAAATTTCTGTTTGACCTAATCTCAATACGATAACATTATTCCTCCACATGAACGATATGAAGAGGAAGATGACAGGCACGAACCACAAGAGAAAAACACTCATAAATGGCCCACAAGAGTTGCCGAGTAACCTACAGCAACAAGGATTAAGGAGGTTGGTGAGGGAGGGAGAGGGAATAGGGAAAGAAAGGACATGAAGAAGACAAAGACGGACCTATGAGGATAAAGAAACGACATACATATGGAACTGGGAAAATGCAGAAAGGAAGGTGAAAGCATGCCTTGCAGGTTGTTAAGGCTATTTGTTTGTTTGTTTGTATTTGTATGTTTGTTTGTTTGTTTGTTTTTGAGAGTGGATACTATTGCACCCAGCACACTTTGCTTTCCATAAGATATTACGCCAGAATGGATCAGTGTCAGGAGAGATGTGTCGTTTGCTATTACTACACATTGCTCTCTCTCTTTCTCTCTCTCTCTTTATCTCATATACACATACAAATACACCGTCCGTCCATCCATCCATCCATCCATCCATCCATCCATCCATCCATCCATCCATCCATCCATCGCCAATCCGTCTATCCAGCTATTTGTCAGTCTAACTCCTTCTTGCCGGTTCCACTCTCTCTCTCTCTCTTTCTCTCTCTCTCTTTCTTTCTCTCTCTCTCTCTCTTTCTCTCTCTCTCTCTCTCCAATGACCGATACATTATTTTAGAAGAATTGCTTACCTGGAAAAGTCTTCTCCCTTTCAACTTTCAGTCCGTGCTTATTCCCCTTGCCGGAAGCAGAATGCACACGTTCGGCAAGATTGGGCAAAAGTCCCATGCCAGTCAGGGAGTTAAGCCTATTTTTCAGGTTGCCTTGCGTCATTGTCTCTGCCACATCATCCCCCAAGATCGATATTGATGATTCCTCCCTAACGTTCGATCTATCGGTGTCAGAGTCGTAGCCTGAGGAACTGGTGACCACATCCGAGAAATTGACGTTTCGACCCCCAGATGCCGGGCTGGTCTTGACGGCTCTTCCGCCACGCCTGACCTTTCCGATGTCGTGTTTGAATACGTGCCTGTCCATGTCCAATTGACCCAGGCGGTCTTGAAACCGAGACACCATTTTCTGTCTCATAAACTTGTCAACTATTTTTCGAAACTTCTCCCGATGCACCAGTTCCTTATTGATACTAGCCACTTCGGCCATCTTCAGTCGTCGACGCAGTTTTCGTTTTCATGAAGGTTTGTGCAAGCTGTCTGTTCTGAGTTATGATCCAGAAGAAAACTTTTTAACATATTAGCGAAAAGCATGCTGAGTCTGAAGGTTTATTTATAACTAAATGTATCCTTAAACAAGATACTTAAGAATAGCTTACACCAATCACTACTGCAGAAGCGAATGTGTGTAATCACATACACCATTTTATCTAAGGAAGGATGAAAGAAACTAAGCTTTTGGACTTACCCGTGAAAGCTGGGGGTGTCAAAATTTTCCTAGTGTTTTCAGTACTTGGTTTATTACTGAGTATTAAAGTTTTTAAAATTTCTTAAGTTGGGAAACTTCTTTCTTTGACTTTGTTAAGTTCAGGTCAAAGAAATTAAAGCTATTTATTAGTTTTGGGTTTCAATGTTAAAGCTACTAGTCACTAAACTGTGGTCCTTTGTAAATGTTTGTGTTTGCTCTGAAAAATCAACAGTAAAAATCCCAAGCTAGTCCTTCCATTATACCCTAAGATATACGCCCCTGAAAAAGGAGTTCACATTTCTAAACATCATTCATCAATCCGTCTACCTTTACTTTAAATAATGTCATGTTGTGGAATGAGGCGACAATGAAGTGACGAATTACATGTAATACAGTATCAGATTTCTTCAAAGATAACACCCTTGCCCATAACTGATTCGCCCATGCCAGTACGGTAGAAAGACCCTATGTTCCTCACAATCGTATCACTTCATGAAATCACATGCACAGAGTGTCAAAATAAAATTGAATACAGTCAAGCCATGTCTGGCGACCACCTTTATGAAGCGACAACCTGCCGAGATGACCGACATCCTGAGACGGCTGATCTTTTTGTTTCTTTATATATCTGATCTGCATGTCGCGATTGTCTATAGTCCCAAACATCATTAAACATAATAAAAACATTGCATAGGACAACAATACAGTCTCTATAGGAGCAGAAAAAAAAACCCATGTGAAACCCTCTGAAACATTTTAAAGGGCGATCGAGTTCTGCTCATCTGGGAACCAAAGGGGAAATCTCTCTCTTCCATGCTAGGGAACTCCACCCGTTATGGTAATCACCAGTGCAACGCGTTGATCTTCCTTTAGTTTTTAATACCGATACCAAGTGACTTAACAATCACATGAATATTTCTCAGACTTTTTAATCTTTCACCTGTCAAGGTTCATCGTGCCACGTCATTGTAATAGTGCCTTCTTAAATTATTGTTGTTTTTTTTATTCTCACATAGTTTAGGATATCTGCTAAGGACGATGTCTGGTAATATAATAATTATTACTTGGTCTCTTTCATGGGTCCTAATATATGATCTGGGTCCCACAAATTTTAGGTCCAGTTAGTAGAAGGCGATGCAAGTGGAACCCTGATCGGTCCTTTGTGTGTGTGATGTGTGGTGTGTGGTGTGGTGTGGTGTGTGTGTGTGTGTGTGTGTGTGTGTGTGTGTGTGTGTGTGTGTGTGTGTGNTCTCTGTGTGTGTGTGTGTGTGTGTGTGAGAGAGAGAGAGAGAGAGAGAGAGAGAGAGAGTGTGTGTGTGCGCGCGCGCGCGCGTGTGTGTGTGTGTGTGTGTGTGTGTGTGTGTGTGTGTGTGTGTGTGTGTGTGTGTGTGTGTGTGTGTGAACTATAATAGACACGCGATACAAAGTATGCCCTCGGTGCACGAAAAAAAGTATAATTACAATTGAGGTATATTAATCAAGCTTCACCTGAACACGAGAAATGAAATGATATAATAATAATCACTCGTGAGTGTGAAATTCATACTCGATAACAAGGTAAACGTATTGAGGGATTATTTAATATCGAGGTTCTACTGTATGTATTCCTTTTTCACTGTGACTTATGTCTCGTCCTCTTCATGTTTCAAATGGTTGTTTTCGCACTGATATATCATACACAGTGTCAACATAGATTGTGTTCAGAAATTTTGAGAATAAAATCTGACTCTCTCCAACTACGTGCAAGAGACAAAATGTTACAACGAATTGGGATGTCTAAACGGATACCCTGTGTCACAGAAATGCTACAACATATCGTAGATCCAAGTGAAGTTCTACTTGCTGTAAAGACAGATCATAAAAATCCACTTGAAGAGCAAATAGCCATAAAAAAATTAAATCTACATGTTACATACAGATAGGTAACCCTATTCATTGCAGCATTTTTATTTTTGTGACAATCAGTGCCTGTGTGCCATTGTGAAGGAAGCCCGTGTTAGACAAATTCCCCTACCTCCACCCCTTCCTCGATTCCTATAGCACCGAGATTATAGACCACCATTAAAAGGAACTTTAAAAGCATCTGACAGAACGATCAAGAGGCATGTCTGTGATACAGATCTATGGAAAAGAAAAGGCGAAACCCATTAGAGTTACATTGTGAATGGAACAACGATACTACACACTAATGGAACACCAAACACTGGCTTCCGAAATAAAAAAAAAAGCGCAATTCCAACTCCCCTACCAGTGACAGGTAGACCTACTGTGAATAGCGCTCTTACAGGCTGGCTTCTTTGGGCAATCTGTTATTCATTCATCAGTACTGAGATGTAAATCTGCAAGTATTAGTGACCCCGTTGTATTGCTTTGATCGTTTATTTTCAGCGGACCCTCAAGAATACTTTTCGGGTGTCAGCTGAGTTCCTTAGACAAAAAATATTGTGAAAGCCACTCATATACTGAGCGAGTTTGTCTCACAAATTACATGAAGCGGTTGACAGTAAACAATAATAATATAAAAAGGAAGTAATGAAGTAATAGTATAACTCAAAATTCTGTAGATATAGACACTAGATAATAATATAGGTACCTATGTTAAACTTTGCCGAATAATCACTTCTTCCAGGAAAAATCAACAGCACGATAATCACTTAATCCAAGGTTGTGAAATCAACACTTTATAACTGCTGTTCAGTATCGGTTAATAGAAACAACATTTAGGTAATTTAGTCATCATAATTAACCACCGTAGGCAAGCCCTAACCGTAGCTGTGAAAATGCTACGTAAACACACGCCGCACCCTGCCCACCGGAAGCCAAGTTCGTTAACTCAGTGGCTCTCACAATATTTTTTGTCTAAGGAACTCAGCTGACGCCCGAAAAGTATTCTTGATGGTCCGCTGAAAATAAACGATCAAAGCCATGCAACAGGGTTACTAATACTTGCAGATTTACATCTCAGTACTGATGAATGAATTGAAAATTGCCCAAAGAAACAGGCCTATAAGAACTTTAATGCTGCCGCCTTCCGCCGAAAAAAAAAAAGTGTTGAAGGACCCGTGGGTACCAGTGGGTTACAGTTTGAAGACTGCTGTCTTTCTGGACTCCTTGGTACTTATCCGTTTTCTAACTCAGTGCCCACAAACATCACGTGACTGACCGAAAGCACAAAACTCTTAACAGAAATATAAGTAATCCAATAGTGCATGTTCCTTATTTTCTTTCATAATCCCTGATCACTTTAATCCCTGACCGCTCAGGCGAAAGTCTGGTTCTCGCTCCACCGGGAAAAGCTTTTAACTCAGTGGTGGTCAGCCTACCATTCTTAGGTCCACCTATCATCATCCGGCGTCTGGACGTCTGCGCTTTACCGTACGCATATTATGTACAGTGAACCTCTGTTAACACAACCATTGCTTAACGCAGTTCCCTGTTTAGTACACTCCTATTCAGTATCCCAACTTTACTGCTTTGTTCTTCATTACACAAAGCATTCTGGATTACACGAAACTTCTGATAACACACCCTCAAAAGCTCCGACGGAAGGGTGGGTGGGTGAGTTATCAGGGTTCCACTGTCTGTATAAAATTGTTGTTAATTTGAAATTTTTAATTAATTTTTATTAATTTGTTAACCCCTTCGCCACATGAGGAGGTATATGCGTCTTACCTTTTTTTTTTTTGTAAACAAATCTAGGATTTCGGTACTTCCCGGAAGTAGCGTTCCCATGTTGTATCCGACATACTATAAGACGCCATATTTCCATAGAGAGATCTATTTCTGCGTGCAGGCTAATGCGTTCATTGTACTTTGATGGCATCATTTCCTAAAAAAACCTGACATAGCGAAGGGGTTAAAGTCTGTACACTAGCAGAAATATTGGAGTAACCCGGAGTGAAATTACAGGGCTGTCTGATTAAAAACTTTGGCATATTCTGGCACCACAATGATCAACCTTCCTTTACATACTGATACAAAAACAAATTATAATCGATGATCTTCATTTTGGTGCGTTGGGAGCAGAATTAGATGTTTATAGCGGTTCGATCCTTTTTCACTTCTGATGTCTGATGACGTTTTGGGGGAAGAGGAGAGGGAATGACTTTTCAATGATGCAGCTGCCAAGTCGGTGCTGGGTTAGGAGCTACATGTCTCTCTGTCTCTGTCTGTCTGTCTGTCTGTCTGTCTGTCTGTCTGTCTGTCTCTCTCTCTCTCTCTCTGAATTACGCTCCTGCACATGGTTGAAATCGTTGCCGCCCTGACAGCGAAGATCTGCGACCCACCGCTGATTCCCACAGACAAATCTAAACCTTAATTCACTCCCCACCCCTGGCCTAGCCCGGCCCACCTCGTCCTGCCCTCCGCCACACCGTGCATTACGCGATCTGTGCTATTACTGTATTTTATGCACCAGCAAGCACATACTGTACCGAACAATTAGCGGATTTGCTATCTGGTACCGTAAGCTGGTATTCTTCACATTAGTGCCGTATGATGGAGCAGCGTGGTCGAACGGTCTTCCGACTGGGCTCAGGACCAAGGGATTGTGCGTTCGAAGCTCACCATGGTCATGCTGTGAAGACCCTGGGAAAGCATTTCTTTCATTCAAGTTTTCCTCATTCCATCCGTCTGCAATATTTGGTACTTGACTCTCAGAGTGAAAGCGACTGTCAAGAGACTGATGTTGAGTCTCCAAAATGTAATGAAAAGTGGTCGTGAGAAAAGCTGAGAAAAATGATTAACGACTCTGGTCTGTTTGGAGAAATAATAGGGTGAAGTCACAAGACACGAGATTTAAACACCTCCTGATTAAAACCACAGTGCGTTACTTGTAATTATTTATTTTAATTGCATATTGTGCACTATTAACTTACGTTTCGTCCTAGTGTACTACGTGTATATCATGTGGTTACTTAAATCTCTTAATGTCTTATTTATGTTACATGGAATGCCATCTTTTGCGTCATTACGGACGAACTTATCATTACTGACATCAAACAAAAAGTGTTTGCAAACTTTAAAAGGGAAAAAAACAAACACTCGTCGTGACAATAGCCAGCACCAGCTTGTTTATAATAAAAACATAAGAAGAAAGAAAAACATACTAGAGGCTACTTAACGACAAGAACACCCGTTTTGTTTTTCTACCTTTGAATTCGTGGACTGAACTCGCATGAGCAATTCCAACCGAATTCCACGTCAGTTAAGCAAATTTCTAAAAATCCTCGACTTTACAGCAATAAGTTTCGGATGTTCTTAACAGCCGCATTAATTTTGAGGTCATTTCAGTTGGACTTAAAAGGAAAGGTGATCTATTTATCACATCATTTTTTTCTCCCTCATAGGGGCCCAGTGATCTTAGCGGTAGCCTGTTCTAATGCATTTGTCACCTCCCTGGCCAGTCTAGGTTAAATTAAAGCAGCACTATTTCGGGTCAGAGTTTTCAAAAGATAGGAACTGCCAATGAGCTAACCTCCTCTTCTCTCAAAATAGCCTGTGGCCTCAAGTAGTTTTTCATGGGGGTGGGTCAAACGAGGAGACACAGCAAAAAACTTTACTTATCATGTGCTATTAAAAGTATTGTATTTTTTTTTTACATCAGACGCTTATCTCCATTACTGGTGAGCGGGGATAACAAACGAAATCGCCGTTACCCGAGCCCTAAAAGGATGGAGTGACCACGATCGACAGTATAAAATTATAGTAAAATATGGTAGAAAAATTTGGGCGTGTGTAACCAACAGGGATTAAGTTATTCTTTAAATAAAATCCGAAACTAGTTGCTGAAAAGTCAAATTTTTGTTCAGAAATTTGCGTAACTAATAAGATAAGATAAGATAACTTTATTGGTTCATATTCTGGAAAATTGTTTTGATTCAGCATCAAACAGTAATGAAAATGTTGCATTCTGCTGGAATTTCCCCAGTACAAAACCGATGGGCCATGGGTAATAACTTCACTATGAGAGTAGACAAAAGAGGAAGGATCGGCAGTACTGCCCCAGGGCGAGAAACCCTGCTAGAAACCAGCAGAGTTTGCGGGTATTGTAACTCCCAGTGCTGTAATCAAACAACAGATTTTAATCATATGGTTGACTGATAAACTCATATAGGCCTATACACATGGATTAAACCGCGGATCGATTGATTAATCTGTACATTATTAGGTTGCTTTAAATAGACATTTGGTTTGATTCTAAAGGCTATGAGCTATTAAGCCTACGGTAAAAAGAAACTTAACGACATTAATATAAGCATTTCTCCTCTCGCCGCTATTAATGCAGCATTGCAAGTTCGAATTTTCTGACTTCTGCTGGTAATGATTGTCTCTAAGGTGCCGTCGCATTAAATATACCAAAGCTTGAACAAATGCAGAAGATTTAACGATTTGTATATATCTAATGTTGTTACGGCTCTGCTCTTAAGTCCACTTCCCCAAAAATAACTTCAATAATTTCCAGTCATCAGTTTCACACTTCATCTGTCAAAGCGCCCTCGTTATGCCATATAATAGCATTTTATCGACGTTGTTGCGCACTATCTATGCGTGTCGCTACCTTGACAGATAACCTATTAGTCATCAGAAAACGACTGAACAAATAACTAACCGGCAAATGACACACCTCATTGGTGGCTTAAGTATATCAATATATATATATATGTACATTGTTTCTGTGCTTTGTGTGAACGGACATATAATGTGTGGAAGAGATGCAGAAGGGCAGTACAGAAGTACAAGTATTTGAATTGCTTGGGCTACTGAAAAATACACATTTGGTATTGTTATTGTCATAATGCATTCAGGGGCAGATTTAAGGTCCGCGGGGAGTTGGGCATGAGAAAAGTACAGGGCCTCTGGTTCGGAGATTTGAAACTCAGCTATAGCAGCATATCAAAAAATATAAATGAATATTCGAACACTCCATTCTCCCTCTCCTTTTCTCTCCATTATTATTTTTCTCCTCCGCTGGCGCCAGCCCCCAACAAACGCTGGGCCTCGGCACGTGCCCATACCTAAATTTGCCACTGGGTGTATTTACTGGTCATAAAGGTGTGAAACTACTGTATATTAATATTATCAAGAAAAACCGTTCACTGCCAAGATGTGATAGTCTGGTTTGTTATGGCCAATTACATGTACTGTATAAAAACAAAAAGCTTGTTCATATCTAGGATTCTTTTCCCTCTGAAACACTGCTGGAGCTTAACAAGGCTTTTAACAACCCCGGTGTACCAAGCATAATTATGACATGGGACTGACATGCCCCCGTGTCCCTCCAGGCCCCAGAGACGTGGCGCTCGGCCTCGGTCGGTGGAGCGGTTTTGACATAAACAACGGAATTAGGCGGCACTTGGAGAACAGTTTAGTGACAGGTTAATCCGATGAGGATTAAAAATGGTCATGGGATTAATCTATGGTCTACATGGACAATCAGCTGTGTGGTCGGAAGGAGGAGAAGAAACGGCGTCCACTGGCGACGAATCCAGGGAAAGGGGGGNGGGGGGGGGGGGTGAGGTGACTCGCCGGCTTGAGACCTCAAGATCCAATGTCTAATCCTTTCTGTCAGTGGTTTTTTTTTCGTTTTTATTTAAAGTTGGGAACGAAAAGAGTGTACCCAGTATATTTTCAGTACTATCCATATCATCATCATAATAATAATCTTCTTTTATTTCGACTTAATTAAATGCAAAGGCGGATTTTTTTTTTTCCTTATGTAGGCATGATAAGTACAAGTCTTCTGTACACAGCAGATTCGCACATGGTGTTGGTTATATACCTACGCATTATCCATTTTCGAGGTCACAAAGAGCGAGGAATTACCGAACATAATACAGTATTAAGGATAAGGGTAACCAAGAGCGTCGTATGGATGTACAATGTACAGGTATACTCGCCTAGAAATTATTCCGAGTGCATATGAGATGCTCAGTGAAACCAAGATCAAGGGGGCGAAGAAAGAAGAGACAAATAAAGAGAAGGGAGACCAGAGCAGTGTTACCTCAGGATCATATGAGTTGGGGGAGAGACGGTATTTCCCCCTCATAGTCTAAATCTGAGTGATTCGTAAAATTGTAGAGAATTTCATGTTTTTCTTTAGTAAAGCAAACTTTGCAGTGCAGGATAGGAGACATGTGCGCATGTTTAATGTATTATTAAGGGGATAGGGGATTTTGGAAATTAATGGAAGAACAGTACGATCACGGGATATGGAGAAAACACTGCAAGAGGAGAGGAGAAAAAAAAAACGTTTCTGTGCTTTGTGTGAACGGACATATAATGTGTGGAAGAGATGGCAGAAGGGCAGTAAAAAACGAGTATTAACGGGGAGGAGATAAGAGAAGAGAAATAAAGATTGAAAAGAGAATGAAATGAAGTGCGAGGACAAAGGAAAATAAGAAAACTGAGAGGAAAAGGAGAGATTATGAAGAGTGAGAAAGGCTAGACTAGTCTAGATTTTTTTTCCTTCCCTTTTCAATTTTGTTTTTTTCAGTGGTGCAGTGTGAAGACTAATAACCTGTAACGTATTGATCAGAAAAGTGTGGCTTTGCTCTCCAATACCCACCTCCATAACAATTGTGCAACAACTTACTCTCATCTTCATACGTCATCTCTACGTGACTGATACTAGTGATACTCTCTTCATCCTTGGACCACTTAGCTGAACCATTCTGGAATTTTGTTTTAAAAGACCGTATATTACTTTTGAAAAATGTTCAGAAGAGCTAAAAATGCATATATTTTTTTTGGTGAAAACAGAGGTTTGTAACAGTCAATTTAGATATGCAGTTTTTAATAACTTATAGGTTACAGGCCTGTAATTGTACTTTCACTTTTGGGTCCTTTTAATAACTTATAGGTTACAGGCCTGTAATTGTACTTTCACTTTTGGGTCCTACGACTTAGGGGGTATATTTCATCTCCCTTTTTCCTTCTTTTGGCATGCCCTGCTTCCAGTAATAAGGGCTCCAGGGGGGAAATTTTGAGATCATGGAAAACTGTGTCCATTTTACTTTATTTTACCAGGCACTGTTTAGCCCTGGGCTGGAACTGCCAGGTCAAGGGTGTGCTCAGACGGAAGAGGAGGGGTTTGGCGTTGACCAGTGAAAAATGTAGGGTCTGTTTACAAATATAGCAACCAAGCTCAAAATTTCAATGGGCTTGCTAGGGTTGGGTAAGTCTTAAAATGTGGGCCACATAATGAGCTTCAATCTGGTATGGGTCTGGGTGAAAGCTAAAACTTTGGGTTCAGAGGGCAGCTCAAAATGTTAATATAGCCCATAGAGGAAAAAAGGGTCCAATCCTATTACAGGTCTGTAACCTATATATCTCCTCAAACTCTATTATCTCCCTTATTTATTTACAATACTCCTACTGGATTATGTGTCATATCACCTAAACTATTAGTTAATGCCAGTAACTTGTTTCAACAAAAAGTGAACATCCTGTCTTTTTTTTTTTTAAACCTCTGGTTTGTTCATTTTGAAGTTTTTCTGTTTTTGACATCTGCGTACGTATAGACTGTAATCCATCACAAATTTTAAACTTACATGTTTGGTAGGCATTGGAATTGTTTATCAGCTTTAAAGGCCAATGCAAGATTTAAATCCCAGCCACGCAGGCCTGCATGCACATGCCCACCCACACATACGCCTTCACCCACACATGCACAGCACACCTCTGATAATAAGAGACAACAGACAATGCTATCACTATCATATTTTTACTTACATGCAATGCATTACAGTATTAGCAAAAAGCACATAGGCCTCAAAGACGGGCTCCTGAATGATTCTGTATCTAACTATAGGATTAAATAGGAATTCTCTTCAATTTCATGGTATGGAGTGAGGTAACATGATTTCTTCCTCAAGGTATGAAATTTCCTGTACTAAAACTAAGCCAGGCCTACACCAAAGACAAGCTTTCCATGTGTTAATAGTGTTATGGTTGAAACACTTGAGTCTGTGCACCTTTTTATTGCCTTCATGGCCAATCTAAACAGAACATTTTTTAAAAGGGAAAATAATTTTCACAAATCAAACTCTTCTTGTGGAATTTACATCCTCAAATAAAAAAAAACAAAAAACTTTTCTTATACTGTATCTTGACCAAAAAAATCATCCATCTGTGTCAGTTAAGCCATAAGTCTACAATGCCTGCTCTTCTAACGAATGAATGGTGGTGGCCACATACAGAATCCACTGTTCTTGACTGGTTACAGTACAACAAGCAACACTGCCATAAAGAATGAATGGTGGTGGCCACATACAGAATCCACTGTACTTGACTGGTTACAGTACAACAAGCAACACTGCCATAACTTCATAACAAACACAGCCTCAGCGTTGAACAAGCTCATAATAATGATATACTTAAACAGGCCTATTTACAAAAACCATCTGTACATAGTTACGGTAATTTCGAAACATCTTATAGTATACATGTAGTTGGTTTTATTCAAAACTATGGATACTGTGAGATAAGCTGAAAATATGATTTTTCTTTACCTCAAAGAGAAATTGGTTTACAATGTCATACAATATTATACACCCACAAAACACTACTATTATACATGTAACTACAAGATATTACAAATGAAATGCATATGGTCATTGCTGGTTGCCCGTGGCGCAGTCGCCAGATCCGCCTGCTCTAAAGCCAGGTACTCATTTACACCTGAGTAGAGCAAGGAAAGAGAAGTGAAATGTTTTTCCAAGGACACTGCAACGTAAACCATCTGATCTGAGAGTTTAATACACAAGCCTCAGACTTGACAGTCTTCAGTTTCTGAATATGACTCACAAATCATGAACTGCTTCATATGAAATTATTACGAGTGCCATGTGAAGTTTTGATAAGCAGGTATAATATAAGATAGATTGCAAGTGCCAAATTAGAGTCACCTCCACTTCGTTGCAGCTCCTTGGAAACATGCAAAAAGTTGTGATTAAAAGGACTGGCCATTATTCAGTGACTTTTACTCAGAAATTTATCACTAAGGTGTCGAAAGTGTTGTGATTAGGCAGAAGTTATGACTTAACCAGATTGTGATCAAGTGGAGTCAATGTACTGAGCTAAACAGATCTAGCTAGAACAAACTGCAAAACTAATTTATGAATTTTCATGCATACCATTTTAAATCATACTCAGCCAGCAATTTTTGCTTAGTGACAAATGGCATAAATTCTCCATTCAGATAGAGGATAAAACCTTCGGCAAGAATTATTCCTATTTTCAGCAGAAATTAAATTTGATATTCTGAGCATACTTAGCACAGCTTTAAATCTTAGAGATATGTAGATATTAGATCCATTGATTAGAAGTTTTAACAAACTGGCTCAATATTTCCAGAAACATGCAAATCCAAATCTTTGATCACCCCTCGTTTACTCCAAAATGTACCTAAGTATGCACTCTGAACCAGTAAATAAATATGTAGAGCCCGGAGAGTATTTTCAAACCTTGTTCTCATTATCCCAGAAAACTGGCAAACTCCATTCGGCATCAAGACTGTGTGCATTTCATGACTATGAACATTAATAAGTATCAATCCCTGTGCTATTTATGACATCATGTATGTCTTCATTCTTTACGATAATACACTAGGACTCTTCTACCAAGTGTTTGGTTTAGCGTTAGGGAGAGCACTAGTAGTCATAGCGAAGCAGTTATCAGGCACTCTCTGTCTCTTTCCCATTTTTCTACCCCTTCCAACCACCTGGCGCTAACATTTAATTAACATTAGCTGGCAGAAAAGAAATACAGTGGAACCTTGATTTTAAGTATTAACTAATTCAATTATTGGTATTGGCTATGGATTTGCATGCACAGATTCATTATTTAATATTTCATTATTCAAGCTGACCTCGATGTTAAGTATACCTCAATATTAAGTATAGTTTTTCCATGCACAAAGGCATATATCAAGGTTCTGCTGCATACCCATTCCAGTGTACATCTTGTAAACACATCTGTTATNTCATGTACAACACCCTCTGTCACGTACAACACCCTCTGTCAGCTGGACAAAGCAAAAGGTGTGGACATTGGTGACACATACACCAGTGACAAAGCAGCTGCTCAGTTTTTGTGGAGTATTGATCATTGCTTAAAGGACCACATAGGTCAAAATGAGAGAGTGACTGTAGCTATGAAGGAATAAATTTTGTGCTTCAAAATGAACAGCTTTTGTCACTCATTAATTCAGTACGTTGTGCATAGAGTGGTAATGATGCGCATACTTAATTTGTTATTAATGTAATTTAGCAACAACAAAAAAAAACAACAACTGAACAAAGTTTGACGCTATAGCTTCTAGCTCCATGGGTTGCCTTGTCATTTCTACTCTTTCGGGCATGTGAAAATCAGTTCGGGCATGTAAAACTTGGAAAGTCACATGCCCGACTGGCATGTGACTTGGAAGAGGATTTCGTCCACACTGTATACCTCAATATTAAGTATAGTTTTTCCATGCACAAAGGCATATATCAAGGTTCTGCTGCATACCCATTCCAGTGTACATCTTGTGAACACATCTGTTATTTAAGACTGTAACATAGTTGTAAGTCAATAGCTACAATTATAATATACACACACATATGCTTGTATGTCAACAGCTACAATTGTAATACACACACATGTGCTTGTATGTCAACAGCTACAATTGTAATACACACACCTTGTATGTCAAAAGCTACAATTATAATATACATACACATGTACTTGTATGTCAACAGCTACAATTATAATATACAAACAAATAAGAGAGTGCATGTAATAAACATTTTACATACACAGGCATGTTTACAGTATCAGCGCATTCTTAATATTAAGTTTCTGCTCCAATCTAGATACTTTCAGACTAAAAGAAAGGGGCACTGCCCCCATTACAATATCTCAGGCAGGCAGATGATTCATGCTGGAACTGTAGCAGCAGGAAAGAGATCCTTACTTTGGATTTTCCAAGCTCAGGACTATCATGAATGAGTCAAAAGCCAGTAGAAACTGCTGCTCACAGCTAGTAGTTTAATTTCGAAGAAGTTCATGCACAACCTAAAGACTCAGTTCTTGCAAAGCAGGTCATTGAGATGAGTTAGAGATCATTAACAGATCATCTGTCTCAGTAAACTGAGTTCCCATTTGCCTCCATGACTGCTGTTGACTTCAGAGTAATCAGTACTGTAAGACAGTAACAGATATTACGTAAAATTTCTGAAAAAGAAGAAGCAGCTTTACTATGATTATTTCTGAAAAAGTAACTTCTCTAATTTGAGGATACCATGAAATATACATTGGAAACCCATTCATAATGGCCTCATCATACCAAGAACCAGGTTCTCTTCTTCATTATTATTGTTAAAATAGGGTCATGGGTTCAGAACTGTGACCTATGCTGGGCGTTGCTCAATATTTTACTTAGGCTATGGTATGTTATTTCAGCAGTGCTTCCTTGTTTATGTAATTACACACAAACCATCTAACAATAAGACTGTTGGGTGTTGCTCATTGCAGATCACACAGCACATTAGCCTCAATACAGCAATCAAGCAACATGCAAATTCAATGACTAATGAATGAACCAAAGCCACAAGAATTTAACCTATGCAACCTCGTCTACTGTTTAATGAAATGAATCATAAAAGTTAAAGCCCTAGTCTTTCCATTTATGCTATTCCAAATGTCAGCAGGATGTCATTCATCAACTATTAAAAAAAAAAAAANTTAAAAAAAAAAAAAAAAAAACCACCTGACCACAACACTCGGGCAAGAGCAGCATAGGTTTGCTCACCCGAATTTTTTTTTTGCATGGGATCTTTGTTCTCAGCCCTCCCAAAAAAGGGCGAAAATAAAGTAAATAAGGTTATTTCCCTTGTTTAAATACTTCAGTTTGGAAATGGTGCTGGGTTATAATGGCCAAATTTTGCAAAGTCTGAACTACCCCATTGTGAAAAAATTCTACTGTGCAAGGGAAAGAAAAGAGAGGGATAATCTGATTTAAAGATTTTGAAGAATCCACCTTTGAGAAGTGCATGTTCAAGTTTTGTCTGACTTATAGATAATGCCAGCGCAATTTAAAAAAAAAAAGTCAAAACTAAACCCCAGCATATGGTCTGACGGTGCCCTTAAAGATTTTTCACAGCCAAAGTATAGTTTTAGCAAGAAGTTAATGAGTTCAAATATGGAAAAGCTGCTCTCGAGTTTTGAAGAAAACAAATTCTCTTGAATCTCCGTTGATAGCCGAAACATTTCCTGGATCAGAGGAAGACAAGGAAGGACAGCTGGGTCCTTCTGGCAATTCTGACGTCAATGTATCTACTGTAGACTGGTCATTTCTGGTGCTCTCCCTCCTTACATAACTCAAGGGCAGTTTCTGAATCTCTGGTGATGCCTGAAGTGCTGTGATGGGAACTGTGAAGGAGTGGGATTCATCCAGATCCTCTGTCTTGTAGAACTTCATGACATGTCTCGTGATGCTGGCAAGATCCTGGCTAGCAGTAAAGGAGTCCACCGTGGACACTATCTCAAGGCAGTGGTGGAGCTTGCCCAAGATACTCAATTGAGCACAAAGCATCTGAATGTTGAATTCCTCCATGTCAATGATGTCGTCACTTACGGGAGTCAGAGCCTGGAAGAATGAATTCCACTGCGCAGCTGTGCAAAGGCCACTGTTTATGAAAATGGCATTGTATTCCTTTCGGATCTTCTCAATCCCAATCTCTGCGATAAGACGCAGAGGGAGGCAGCCAATGAGGGAGGGGAATGAAGCCATGCCAGAATAAGACTGCATCACAAGTTTAGCAATGGTGGAATCATTGTCTTTGTGAACAAATGGCTTCAGTTCACCTTTCCTCAGCTCACCGAAAGTAGCGTTCAAGCATCTAACCATGTCACTGAAGTCTGTACACAAGCTGATGACATGCCACACCTGATCTGTAAAGTCACTGTCTAAAGGGGAGTCTAGTTTCAGCTGCCTGGTGGTTCCACTCAGCATGCCTGTGATTAGTGAGGTCTTCCCATTCTCAGCTGACTGAATGTTTGAAGATGACTGTTCGGTGAGCTATGGAGAAAGAAGGATAAGAGGCTGTCACCTGTGATGATGTATTCATAGGATTGGCAAGAACCACTTGTCTCTAAACTGTCCCTTCTAATCAAAATTGAAAAAAAAAAAAAAAAAAAGACCAAACCACTATAACTATTGTGATCCAATTGTTTTTCAAGACTCAGTGATGACTACCATCTGAAAAGCTTGTCTTTTCCTTTTTAGTTCTTGTAAAATAAATATCTTATAGTGCATCATATGAAAAGCTTTATCATCTGGCTGTTCTATAAAACCTCTATTTCTATAGTACAAATGAGTATTTTCTCCATCTCCCAACCCAGACCAAATGCAAAAATCACTGCATGATAATCTGTGGCAAAACTTGCAACTTTTTCCATGTTCAACACAAATATAGATGAAAAACTGAAGTTTTTCTAGCTACACAAAGATCACAATGACCACTTCTCAAGCAAAGGACACTCAATTTATTTACAATATTAAAAATTGCACAGCAGGATCTACACAACAATACAGAACTTTACAGTTTGCATAAAATATCTTCATGCCAATGGCTATTCATATGTCTAAGTTTCATCAATTTACATGCCTAAATAGCCTATTTCCTGCCAGGATTTTGTACCATAATTTCATATTTTCCGTTACATATCAGCACAGCTAAGAGAAATTCTACTTTGTGTAATCAATGCAGCAAAACTTTGTCAGCCAACTGCAAGGTTCACAAAGCTTCTTGCTGACACATCTGCAGTGGAACTTTGATATGAAGTACTCCTTTAAGTAGTTTAAGAAGTATATCTTGTTAGTAAGTATGCATTTCATATGCCTAGATTCATTATTATTCTTTCTAATCTTTCATTTTATTATTCAGGTGGACCTTAGTAATAAATATAACTCAGTAATAAGTTGACTTTTTCTATGCACCAAGGTATACTTTGTATCAAGTTCTACTGTATTTGGTCACTGAAGTGATATGAATACCTAACAGCTGAAACATACAAACAGGTTTGCCAGTAACCAATGTCAAAATTTTTTAAAAATCAAAATTAATAGATGGGTCTTTGATCAAAGTGAAATTTGCTTTTATCATTCATTCTGCTTTGTTTTCTTATTAAATTGTCCAATTTCTGAGATTGATCTTCAGTACCTTGCACATGATGAGCATGAAAGTTTATGTACAGAAAGTCGCAAAAAAAAAAAAACAACGATACCCATCAAATCCTTATTATCTCCTACAAAAATTTAAAAAATGACTTGAAATTTTCCACACTTAAAATATGTCCAAAGATCTACCACGTTTCAAAATTTTATTTAAATGCGCACCAGATTACGCATTTTATGTCATTTTGAAATATAACCTACATCTGAATCCCCTTGACTTTTTTCTGTGGGGACCAAAGGAGAGCATTTCAAGTTCAGGGACAGAGGAAGTGGTTTCAACAGGATGGGGCCACACATGCCCCAGATGGCTCAAGAGATCCTTTAATAGCTGCAAGGAAAATTCTATGACAGACTGATCAGCCGATGTACACCAGTGGAATGGTCCAACCACATTGCAGCCCAGATCTGAATCCCCTCGACTTTTTTTTTGTAGGGGTTTTGTGCTAATTTTCTGATATTTCACAAATTTGTGTCAATTTTTGAACTTGGGGTCTTTTTTGGAAAACTCATAAAGACAACAATTTTCAATACATTTTATTCAAACTTTCTACGATTGTGTTTCATTGGACACTTAAACATATTATAAAGTTTCATTTGATTTCATAAAAAAATTATGGGAGTTACAACGTTTTTGGTGGGTATCGTTTTTTTCCTTTGCGACACATGGTATTGACTCTCAAGTTGTGTGGCACAGTCCTATAAATCCTTTCTGACCTGGTAAACAGCCCTTACCTTTACTTTCGCAAACAACTCTCGGAGCTCTTTCAATGCATCAAAAGGTTTTTCAGAAAACACCTCCGGCAATTCACCTGTCTTCAATCCTTCCACAAGCCCTTTCACTTTCTGCAGTTGACAAAAGTGGCTGAACACGGCACTTTGATCACAACCTGAAGATAACGTCAAAACGGATTAGGAAAAAACATTACAAGACTAACTACTGGCCTGGATCCTTAATACTCAGAAAATGGATGGAAAACTCAAACATAGGAATCAAATGTTTGAACAAAAGCCTCATATTTTTATCTTTTCAAACACTACCCACAAGTAAAGGTGTGGTGCTTTAACCCCATTAAAGTCAAACTCTGGTGACATTTCACAGTTCTTTGGATTTTTTTTTTTTTTAAAATAAGGAGAGAAACAGTTCAGAGGCTGGCATAAAACAATACAACAGCTTTATCAGGCTTGGCAAAGTTGATCAATTCCTTAAAATAACTTTATACGAGTCATGAAATTGTTAGAGAAATCAAAACGCACTGTCTGATGTGGTTTTTGATATCCTGTCACACAATTTGCACTTCCCAATATGATCCCTAATTTTATTAATCAAATCCGCCCTTTAAAGTAATGGATTTTGTCAGTTATAAGTGCTTAAAAATGATATGATCCTTACATTGTGCAAGCTATATTAAAAAAAATTAACTTACCTGATGCCACCTTCACATGTAAATAGAATTCTGTTGACTGCAGTCTCTGTAATTTTATACTGCCCAAAGGATCTGTCCATCGAGCTTCCAAAACAATAGATCCCAGGCCATCTTTTTCATCCAATATTCTGTACCGTCCAGTCAATGAGTATCCTCGTACTGTGAAAAACCAATTATAACTGTATTTTACTAGCTGGAAAAGAAATACCTTTAGGAGAATATTTGTAATGAAATGTTTAGAGTTTAAAATATACTCGCAATTTTCTGAAAAAACTTTCATTGCATGAGGCATCCCATGCCACTTCAAATGACAGTCAGAGCTGTATCTCAATGCTGAAAGTATTCACAACTCACATTGAGCTATCATGTCGATAACTTCATGTGGTCAAGAAGTGACCTAAACCTCACTCTGACTGGCTGAATCACATCAGTACAACCATATTTGTTGAGGTACACTTTCCAATATGGCTACAAATAAAATGCTTTTAAAGGTCCTCTAGTACCTTACAAAATCACTTACCATTTGTTTCAGATGGCTCCTCTACAGCTGAAAGTTTTACTCTGCTAGACACCACATTGAAAGTCTTCAGTGCTATTCTCCCATCAATCACCTTCTTATGTGAACCAATGAGAAATGTTTTGTTGCGATCTTCTCCATCACAAAGAATCACAGTCATAGCCTCAGCAGATGCATCTATTGTTTGATTAAACTTTGAAAGAATTCTTCTGGCTTCCTTCAATGGCATGCCTTGATTGCTGTCATATTTGCTTTTGTTATTCAACTCACTTAAAATGGGTGTGGATGTGCCTGGATATTTCATTGACAAATCTGCAATAGCCTGGAGCTTTAGAGGTGATCCAAACACACTTTGGTCATTACTGCCAACAGAATCAGGTCTGACGGATGAAGATTCACAGTCTTTGTCTTGACTTGAGACAAATCCATTGCAATCTCCTGCACTATAATCAAAGCTTCCTTGTGCTACTTGTTTTTGCTCTGCTCTGACAAAGTAGAAGCCCTGTGTGCTAAGCTCTGTGCTAAGGAGTTGCCGTATTCTGTGCTCAGCGGTGTCGTCAGAACTAAACATGCTGTGGTCATTAAAACTGCTGTTGCCACTGCTGATCTTAGAGATAAAGTCCATGGTGACATTCTTCCCACAGGCAAAATACAAATGTCCGTCAGGATGATCTGAAAGAAAAGAACGGCATAAAATGGGTAAAAGAATAAAAAATGTACAACATAAGGCTTAATAAGATACATGAGTTTGAGAGGAAGGTGCAATAGGAAGGCATGGTTATGCCTACCAAGTACCACGCCATCACATCCATTACTAACTATGTCAAAAGTGCACAAATTACAATGTGATGAACTTTTGTAACTCAAGTCAATACCTCTAACCAAATGTTTTGACAAAACTGCTCTCCTTTGAATTAGCATTAATGCCTGGCATGAATCAGAATGTGCTATGTCTACAGTTAGCAGGAACAACTTCTCCGTGGCTCTGGATAAGAACTTTTAAAGAGCCATGAGGTAAGCCATTCCTTCCTTGGCAAATTTCATTTATTGGAGTGAATTAATGAATCACAGTGATCATCAAAAAAACTCGTCATAGTGATGCAATGGCCAAATGGGCAATGCCTGTTTGAGTAAAATCCTGAAACTCCTCCAAAGGCAAAGCACTGATAATGTGTCTCTAGGTCTAGCCCTGTGTGAATATTTTAGAGATACTTGTTCAAAAAGTGTTTTTCTTCTCCAACTCTAACTCTAACTCTACCATAGTGGACCAATGCACGAACAGTGTCACGACTATGATTTTCTCACATTCAATAAACCCTCTAAAACAAAACGAAACTGTGTTTTTGTTTTTTGTATTTTTGTTTATGATTTGTTCGCGGACCAGAGAGTATTATATGAATCATGGGAAATTTAGCAGACGACGACAGCACACTCAGACAAGTACAAATCCATGAGTGCTAGTCTGCTTGAGGAAAATTTTAATAAGTAAAAGATCCTGAAACCTTCCAATGATTATAGGCGCATGAATTTATGTCAAAATCACCTGATTCATTTCACCTCAAACAAACAATAAAATGTATACTTGTGAAAACGTACGACAGTCACAAAAACAAAAGCCGCTGTCTCTATCTGTACTGCTAATATGTCTATTTTTTAGACAAATGGTATTTGAGGAATAAGTCTTAAGCCCTAGCCACTTTTTTTTTTTTAGTATTACAGTTTGGTGTTACCTCTTGGTAGTTATTACAAAAAGCTACTTTTCTGTTGTGAATTTTGAAATGAAGTACGTTTGTGTTGCATCATGCCCATTCCCTTTCACAGCAAAACACTGCCCTTCACATTCTTCAGGTATGTGACTCTTAAAGGGACAGGGGAAGCTATTTGCTTCACAGCCTAAAAAATCCATAGTATTTTTTCATAAATTTTCAACCCCTTGCCCATTTCCTTCGCCCAAGCGCTCCCGAGAAAACACAGCTTGAAAGTCGGGATTTTCACACCCTGCGGGCCGCCATGACTGGTCGTCCGGTCAGCGCGGGAATAAGGCTTGACGTCAGAAAGCGAGAGGCAAGCTAGTAGTAGTAGTCATTATGCAAAGAGAATTATCCACATGCAATAACTTTCGTTGGCTCTAAATATTATGCCTTTTTTTTCCATTCATCGTTGAGAAAAGTCTTTTGTTAAACTGTGTGAACAACTGCCCGACTNCCTGTTTCCTGTTCCTGTTTCCTTTCACAGCAAAACACTGCCCTTCACATTCTTCAGGTATGTGACTCTTAAGAGGGTTAAATTATCTTTGTTTTAATGCTATTCTGTTCTTGCATTCCTGTGTTTGATTGGTTGTTACTTTACAGTTGGAAAATTACATCAGTGTCATCAGTCCCGCATTTGTGTGAAAATGTGGGAGTTCATGCTTTGGTCCACTTTCAATGGGTTAACACAATTTTACCACCCAGTAAAAGCCAGGTTTGTTTTGCCCAGCTCTCGCTGCTAGCCACCTGGTGAACAGCTTTGCTGATTCCACTGCTTGACTACGATATTGGTTAAGATTGTAAAAATAAATAACAAGGCGTTAGCCTGTTAACGGTGGGTAGGCATAATGCCGCTTGCAGATAAGTAGGTTTAGTGTTCGTGCACTGGTCCACTAAGTCTAATCGGCTATGCTATGTCGAAGGCCAGCGGCGAAACGATAATGATACAGTTTATAGTTTATTTAGACTAGTCATAGATGTCTAGACTACTCTAGACAGGTCATGGACTAGACTAGATGGATATTTCGACTAAATGGGTGCTGTTGTTAAAGAAAGCCGTCTAACCCAAACACACCACTCAAGGAAGTCCGGAAGAGATCCTTGGATTTTGCCCTTGTTCAGAATGAGAATGAAAGTTGGGCTATCTCTAAAGACAGCACCGATGATACTGTTCATTTAGTTGTGTAGTAACTTGTAGACTGTAGACAAGTCATGGAATCAGTGCTGTCATTAGAGAAGGCCGCAAGTTGGGCTGTAGTGTAGACTAGATCTAGACAGTTTAGATCTTGCACTGGACCACTCTATACTAGTCTCTAGTCTACTAGTCTAGTCTGGTGACTAGACTAACTATACAAGATCTTTCACTTTCGTCCTTTCGATGTTTTTTTTTTCTTAGCCTTAGCCTCTTAGTTTACCACTCTCCTTACCAAATCCATTTACTTTCTTGCCTTGCATATTGGATGCTTTATCAATCATCTTTACTTTTAGACTAGGTCTGGGTGCGCATCGACATCGGATACAGTGAAGTGAAGTGATAGTTTGGCTAGCCCGCGCCTCTTGTGATTAGCCCAATTTCCTCTTCCGGGGTTGGGAGTTTTCGTTGCCATTATGGATAGTATGATCTCAATCTAATGGTGGTTGACTCTGAATTATAACTGTACTTGCCATTATAGTTTTTATATTATCTTTCGCTTTAGTTTGATAACAAAAGTAAATTTAGCAACTTTAGTTGCGATTAAAAGCATCTTAAATCTCTGGATTTTGAGAAATATCACACACTTTAATTTTATATTCCTGCCTATACGTATCTGGCAAATGCCTTTACCTTCGTAGCCTTCGTTGCTTTGGAAAATTGCAGTTTATGCTGGATGACGAATTATTATCAAGTTTGACAAAGCTGTTGATCATGCCCGGGGGGGGGGNGGGGGGGGGGGGGGGGAGAGGGGGGCGCACCAGACGGTATATGGGTGTCACAATGGCAACTGACAAATTTTTCTTAATAATCTTGTTCCCTCACCCTCCCCCACCCTCTCTCTGCATTTTTGTTTTGTTCGTTTTTGTTTTGAACGGACATAACGTAATAATATCGTTTTACTTCTCGCCCTACTGCCCAAATTTTAAGTTTTCGCGATAACAGAGTCTGCTTATTGTGTAATCTACAAGAGGAAAGGAAAGTAAAACTGCATATACATTATTATAATTATGGAACATGTTAAGGTCCTTCACCAAAGTGTGAAGTCGTCTGTTATAATGTTAGCAATCCATTTTAATCAACCAATATCCCGCTGGCCGCGCATAGAGCAGAATAGAGTGGGCCTAAATAATGATGTTTTGGCTTGTCCAGCTGACTGTGCGTGACTTAGTTTCCCTACATTTCGGGAAACCACAAACCGACATCCACCTTTGCCACCTCCTGCTCCTTCAATTTAAAAAAAAAAATGCGGAAGGGAAGATTCGCTACAATCGCTACTGTCTCCACGTTTACTAGTATAATAATCATAAATAGTTTCTCGGATGGAGGTGGGCATGTGTAGTTAGTAGAAAGATTATTCATAGTAGAGTCGACTTCATTTATTCGCAATTTCTCGCATCCACAGAGAAAGTTGCAGCTGTACCGAATTGCGATTATCCATTCATTTTGACTTAAAAACAATATATATATAACAATAGTTATATTAAGTGGAAAATGTTGCCACTAAGGGAATTATTCGGATTGCGGCTAAACGTAGTAGACTGTATTGGCTGCAACCACCTGCAGTACGAAACCTTTGCATATATCTACAGATGAAACCCATAAGACAACATCTCCTCGGGCAAAATCGAGTGCCCATTAGCAGTGGCGTCGAGTCACCATCTCCTATCTTCCCTAGACTCCATTAATTTAAAAGATGACTGTCGATTGATGGACTTTGCCCCTCCACCATCCCTCCCTCTGCGGATGAAAAGAATATGCTACGCCACAACTCGTTAATATAAATAGCGAGTCAATCGCATAACCAGAGGCTAGAAATCAAGCTAGCCCAGGTTTTAATATCAGTACGGTGTAATAGGCCGCAATAAACACCTCACATTAACTTACTGGTATTGGTCTGCCTTGCATTAAATAGGGTTTTGGTTCTGGTGTATCAGGGTAAAGGGACACGGAGTATGGACATGGGG
>JAWQUT010000202.1:1181376-1208155 GCA_033807755.1 Ellobium chinense | reverse complement strand
ACGAGATATGGATTGGGGGGAGGGGGGGTCATTAACTATTAAAGCAGGGGCAAACCAGTGGAAGGGTTATACCAAAATAGGTAGGAGGAGCGGCATAGTAACCCTATTTAATATAAAACTGTTATAATGGAGACACAGACTCAGTTACGGGGAAGGAGGAGGGTGGGGAGGATGCAGCTATGCCTTTGTTATCGAGATGAGTGGAACCCTGAGGGCATTCACCCCCCTCCCCCTTTTTTTTTTAATCGCTCTTGGGACACAAAAAGGATAGTGAACCTGTTAGCTGGGAATTCTGCTTGCTTTGTAGGTGGCTATGACCACTGAGATGTAGAGGCGTTGCACACTTCATTGAACAGTAATTACGAAGACTGGATAGGTTCATTTTACAGAGCCAAGACAGATCAGGCCCCTGTCTTCCTTCTCCCCTCAACCCCTATCCACGTCATCCGTTACCCCAACGGCAAAGTAGGAAAGTGAACACCGTCTTAACTAAGTCTTTCTTACACTAATGAGGCTCATAGTATGATCAGTCCAGTGTGCTGTTGTGATGTGGATCCCATTGTGGTGTGTTGATTTGGATTACTTTTAAGTTAGAAACCGAAAAGTTTCTACAGAAGGACCTCGCAAATTCAAATTCCAAACGATTCGTTCATTAATTTTGGAGTTTGTGAGATGTTGGGGTTACCGAAGAGCCGAATCTCAAGCAGGAGTGGATGAAAGAGGCAGTACACATCGTACTCCATTATTTTTCATTAAGAGTACCATAATTATTCTGCAAATGATTAGTCTAACTCTGTATATGATCAGCCCAGAACGTCAACTTAATGCAATGCATAAAATCGCATAATATGCTGTGACAGCCAGTGTGGAGGAAATTCAGAAACCTCAAACCTTATTGGAAAGCAGAATCGCTGCTGTGGACTTTTAGTGGACAGACAGAAATACTGGACCGGAAACAAGATGGTGACAACAGTGGACGATAGAACACCTCTGCTGTACAGAAATGAAAGGCGAGAGAGCCGTGAGAGAAAGTCAGACAGGTGAGTGGGAAAACGTTTAATGAGAACAATATGCTAGTTTATCTGTAGACAATTTACTGTTTAGTTCGCGGTTTTATATTTTTTTTTCACATCACGTTCCTACTGATTTTCAAAATTTGGCACGCATAACAGCATATCAGTGCTCATCCACGAAAGTTTTCTATTTAATAGCATCTGTCATTCACTCTTTGCTAACTTATATAGAAAGGAAGATGTTGTCGATTGTTGCAAGTTCAAGTCTCTTCCGAGGCGAAAAAAGAAAAATATAGAAAGACACTTGGGGGTCATGACCCAAGTGTGGTCCAGCTCCCTTAGAGTGTCAGGAAGTCAAAGGGCCGAAAAAATCCAACTGTTCATTAGATGGAGGTAACTTCTTCTGAAGATCTTCTGTTGCCTCGCTATCAGAGTTAGAGAGTTTTCTATCTATTTTAACAGATATATTATGTTTGACATTTCACAGTACAAGGGACTCAGGTGTCTCCTAGTATAATATATAATTCTTTCTTTCTTTCTTTCTTTCTTTCTTTCTTTCTTTCTTTCTTTCTTTCTTTCTCTCAGTAATTCTTTTAGTGATTTCTTTCCTGCATCCAAGAATTGTAAACCTTGCATTGCATAAGCATATTATTTTATTGGCCAAGTTAGTCCAGAGCCTTCATAAACACGTTAACTTGAGGTAAACAGTTACCAGCAAAGTTTCCAGTGCTTTGATTTCTCTTACTATTAGCGCTAATGCAACCTGGTCATTATAATAATAATAATAATAATGCGGTTTTTAGTCTCATATCCAGGCTAATGCCCGCTCATGCGACTTCACACTGTTGTTATCCCAGCAGGCCTGATCACTCCAGGACTTTCTCGACTCCCTGGGGAGCATACAGCGCCGCTGCCATTTATAGGTGCTGATCACTGGCATTCTGACAATATCTTCCACTACCTATAGCCAGGTACCCGTTTTACAGACGGGTGGACTGAGGAAAATGTGAATGAAATGCTTTCCCAAGGCACTTACAACATGACCGTGGTTGGGAATCGAACTCAGGACCTTTAGATCCTGAGTCTAACGCCGTAACCATTAGGCCACGCTGCTCCACAAGTTATATTCTTGCAGTTAGTCAAAATGAGGTTTAAATCACTTTTAGACAAAATCGAACCACTGATATGATAATATGAAAGTTATATGTGTGTACTGAATGAAAAAGCACTACTTTGTTTGAAGTAGAAGGGGGTGACACCCAAGCAATGGAAAATAGAATATTTTGAGAAAATCGCAATGTTCACTGTTTACGGCATTCTTCTCTGCTTGACAAAAAACTCACAATATCTGCAGGTAGTCTCTAAGCATTCATAAAATCAACATCTTTGTGTACAGAAATGATTGGGAGCACCCGATTTGGGCACACATTTTTTTCATTTGAAATTGGAAACACCCGTTTTGGGCACCCCGTTTTGGGCACACACCTTCGTTTTCGTACCCGTTTTGGGCACTCTCAGGTAGCTCTAATTTGACCCCGTTTTGGGCACACAATTTTTCGATTTCTGAAACAAACAAAGATTCGATATTGGATGGTCCAAACCACTTTCAGAGCTTGAAATCTCAGCCCCTAATCTGGTGACATTAGCCTCATTTTAATTGGCTGCAAGATATATGCATTTAAAGCTTATGATACTTTCTTTCTAGTGAAAGCTCCGAGGGCAACAATGCTGGTGAAACAACAGAGGCATACAAAAGTCGCTGGAGGTCCATTCGAATGGTCTACGTTCTCGTCTTCTTTAACGCTACAAGTCTGACTATTACTTTGCCATCACTGTGGACATACTTGAAAGTGGTGAGATTAATTTAATGGCGAGGGTAAGGGGTGTAGACACACAGTAGCAGGATAGGAGACGGGGGAAGGGCGGGATTTCAAGAGTGGAAAGACAAACAAAAGAGGAGGGGGAAGGAGGAAGGGCTCAAGATCGCCTTGCTCCATTGCAAAGTTAATCTTGAGCAATGATTATCTGCCTAGCAAGTTATGACGAGTATGGGCATTTAGCAAGAATGGTGATGGTGATGACAAAGACAATGGAAGTTGTGCAGTAGTTGTGCAGAAAAGAAAGCGTTTTATGAAAGTGACGGGAAGGAAGGAAGGAAGGAAGGAAGGAAGGAAGGAAGGAAGGGAAGAAAGAAGGAAGGAAGGAAGGAAGGAAGGAAGGAAGGAAGGAAGGAATAAGAGAGGAGTAAGAAGAAATAACATCTTTGTATTATAAAAAAAATGATTGAATTTATATCTCTTTACAGCTCAATCCACAAGCCAGCTCAGGTCTTTTGGGCTGGGCGGTGTCCGCCTTCAGTCTGGGTCAGATTATTTCCTCGCCGTTGTTTGGAGCCTGGGCCAACCACCGGAGGTGATGATCTCATGCCGTTTCCCCGAAGGCTCTTTAACCCTAGTATAATTCTTTTAAAAGACAGTCTTTTCCACTGGAGCAGTAATTTTAACATCTCTCATTCAGTTACCAAGATATTTCAAATAAAATTAATATTTTATGGTGTTATATTTACGGATGGAAGATTTGGACCATAATCTTATGGCCCAAAACAAGACACAGTACCAAAATCTAGTGGGGCATCACAATCTAAATTAATCAGTGACCTGAAATTCATGAATGGGATAGACTAGATTTATAGAGGCTTAAGGATATTTTANTGGGGATGAAAATGGAGGAAGAATTTTCCGTGAAAATAAAAGGAAGTCATTTCTGCATTGAATAACATGAGAGTGGTGATGGTGGTTATAGTGATGCTAATGATGCTGTTGATGGTTATGATGATGACGGTAATGGTGGTGATGACGATAATATGGTGATTATCCAATACACAGAGCAACCATAATAGTTTCGGTGTGCTTTATTTTTTCACATTCAGCGAAGACTGGTGACATTAACAATTAACTATGACTGTAATGATGCTGAGGAGGACGAGGAAGAAGAGGAGGAGGAAAGGAAGAAGAGAAGGAGGGGGAGGAGGAAGAAGAGGAAGGAAAGAGGAGGAGGAAGAGAAGAGGAGAGGAGGAGGATAAAGAGGAGGAGGAGGAAAAGAGAAGGAAGATGAGGAGGAAGAATAGAGAAGGAGGATGAGGAAGAGCTGAAGAGAAGAAAGAGTAGGAGAAAAAGGAGGAAAAAAAGAAGATGAGGAGGAAAAGGAGAGGAGGAGGATGAGGAAGAGGGGAAGAGGAGGAGGAGGAGGAGGAAAGAGAAGGAGGAGGAGGAGGATTATGAAAGCATCAGAGATCATAATAATAATGATGGGGTATGAGATAGAAGAAGAAGTGAAAGAATATCCAACATCATGACAGAAGTCCTTCTGTTTCAGATCCAGCAAAGAACCAATGCTAGTATGCATGGTCCTCTCCTGTTTGTCCTATGTCCTGTACATGTACCTGGACAGCCTGCCTGACCACAAGGACTACTTCATGATAGCGGCCAGAGCTATAATAGGATTCAGTGCCGGTAAGTAGCAATTTATATCCTCTGTGGTATACTCAAATCACGTGTTATCCTTAAGATACGTATAATAAAGAAATTACTATATTTTCAACAATTACAATAGAGAAGAAATAACAATAACTTTATTTGCTCAAGCAATACATGTACAACATACAGACAAATACATAATGCAATAATTACTAATGATATTACGATATTATGCTATTGCCATTGGTCGCAATATTACTTCAGTATGAACCAGCATTCAGTTGTTTTCCATCTTAATCTCTATTCCACAAGTTTTCTCGTGAGGATTAAAAAAACAAAACAACCCAAAAATCTCACTGTTCTATCATACTGTGAGCCCTTGATCTTGTATGGTAAAAAATAATTGTTATGAACATTGTTTTATGGAAATTGAATTTAAATGCACATCATACTACATGATTGCACTGTTGTTGTTGTTGTTGCTACTGCTGTTGTTGTTGTTATTGCTGCTGTTTTTGTTGTTGTTGTTGTTGTTGTTGTTGTTGTTGTTGTTGTTGTTGACGATGACGACGACGATGATAATGATACTCCCGTACTTCTTATTTTGTCCCAGGTAACGTGGGTGTGCTGAGATCCTACATATCTGGTGCCACCACTCTGAAAGAGAGAACCCCAACTAATGCCAACCTGAATATATGCGGCTCAGTTGGCTTCGTTGTTGGGCCTAGTAAGTGACTTTTTATATTCAGTTATCACCTGTGACTAAAGCTGTGGAAGTGATGGAGACAACAAGACACTCTGCGGACACTAACTGATGACGCATCATTATCAACTCTCTTACACCGAGAACTTGAGGTTACACACGCCCAAATCTTTTCGCTATTATATTACTATGTTCTGTCACTGCAGTCCTAAATTTCGTTAGTTATTCCCACTCACCAGTAATGGAGATAAGCGGCTGATCTAAAAAAAAAAAATTACATTACGTTTAATAGCCCATGACAAGTAAAGTTTTTTGTAGTGTTTCTACCTTTGACCCAACCCCATGAAAATCCAGTTGAGGCCTCAGGCTATTTCATGGGAACATGGGGTTAGCTCACTGGCAGCCCCTATCTTTTCAAACCTCTAATCCGAAATAGTGCTGCTTAAATTTAACCTAAACTGGTCAGCGAAGTGAAAAATCCATAAGAACAGGACACCTCTAACTCTAAGGTCATTGGGCCACTAAGAGGGGGAAAAAATGATGTGATAAATTGATCACTCTTACTAATACGCTCAACTCAAGTGATTTCAAAATTAATGCGCATGTGTAACCTTATTGTATTTGTAAAACAGTACTTTTCGCACTGGTTCTTCACGTTTTAAAGAAGAGTATTTTTTGAAACTATAGGGCAGTATTGTAAGGATGACTGATGTACACATACGTTCAAACAGTCAATATTTTTTTTTTCTAATTTATGAACATTTTAAATATCTAGATGCTATGGTTATCTTATGGGTGAAAATTAACAACACATCTAATAATGGAAGCAGGTCGCTTTCTCTCTTTATTTTTTGTTCTTTTGGAGGGGGGGGGGAGGTTATGACAAAAGTATAGGTCAATGAAACATGCGACAATTAAGTTCTAACTCTGTCTATTAATGTGCTAATAACTCATGAAGTTATTGGATTTTGAAATAGGTGTATTATCATCATTTTACTGTAATACCCTTGTCATTCATCCTTCACGATCTAAACTGAAATGAATATTAATTGTCTTGTTTGGTTTACAGTGCTTCAAGCCGCTCTGGTGCCCATCTCTTACCCTGGCCCAGTGGAGAACCCTGCATTCCATTTCAATATGTACACAGCACCCGGTCTCTTCGCTGCGTTATCATCCTTCGTCAACATCATCCTCCTCCTCTTTGTCTTCAAAGAACACAGAATTAGTGATGAGGATGCGGAGACAAACATTCAGGCATTAAAAGGTTGTTGACTTTAGACTTTACTGAGTTGTCGACGGCACATACCAGAAAGCATAGTATAAAAATAAAGGGCTAGTTTTACTCCCTGGCCAGTTTTCACCCGGACAAGGATTAATTGGGAGTACAACTGTCAAGGAAGTAAATTAGGCCTGTTACACCGGCAATTCAATAGGAGCCATGTAGGTTTTCTCACATTATTGGATACAAGAATTAGTCCTCATGGTAGCCTCATTGGGCATGGAGAGTACACCTCCTAACTGTAATTGAAAAGTGTGACTTCATCCCTGTGTGTCATATAAAGCCCAGTTGGTAATTATGTGGTTCCTTAATTGTACAGTCTATGGGACCCATGTCTTATCCATGAGCAGAACCCATATGAAGCTTGTGTATCACTCCTCACAGCACGTAGCAGTTACGAAATTTTATGGACGTGTTTGTAGGATAAGAATGGTTGTAATAATACCCTACAGGGGGAGGATGAAGGAACTTTAGGGGGTTGTAAATGATCACATGGATGGATTAATCATTAAGTGATTGTGTGTCGATAGTGGTGGTAAAAGTAGTGACTGATGATGACTTATTTTTCTCTTTCTTGGGCATTGGGTGGCGATGACAACAACGACGACGACGACGACGACGACGACGATGATGATGATGATGATGAAGAAGATGATGATGATGATGATGATAAAGTGTTATGCACGAAATGTTGACTATTCTTAATAAATCCGTCATACATTTATCAAAAAGTTTTGTGTCGTTGGGCATAATCATATTTAGTTTTGATGATGATGATGATGAAAAAGTGTTATGCACGAAACGCTGACTATTTTCAATAAATTCATTATAGGCCTAGTCTACATTTTTTAAACAAAAGCATTGTGTCATTGGGTAGAATCACATTTAGTTTTAATGATGATGATGATGATGATTTTACATTTCATTTTCTTGTTCTATACATTTTCCTCTCTTATCAGACTGATATTAATGAGGAGGTGAAACAAATATCTATGATGGTGATCACTAAAATATTAAATCTTATTTTCCCCCGATGGACAGATGGCAAAACAGCAGCGATGAAAGTTGATTACCTAGCTGTGCTGTCCTGCATATTGCTCTACTTTGTCGTTGCTTTTACGTATCAGACAATACAAACGTGAGTATAGAAGTACGGTGGCCGTGTGCATAATCCATACGCTAGTTAACGCACTACGGTAACCATGGGAAACTCCCAAAACATTAGTGGTGTTCACTATAGTTAACGAGGTATGGATAATGCATACGGCCACAGGTCTTTGTGTGAGCAGTCGGGAAATGTGTTAGGGTCACAGGTGAACACTAGGCTCACACGTGAATGTGTGGGACCGATTCAGGCGGTAGGTATTTAAAAATTATATTATTGCTGTGAGGTTAGCGCCCCTGTGGTGTAGTGATAGCACGTTCAGACCTGCAAGCTGAGAGACCCTGGTTCGATTCCCGGCAGGGGCATGAATTCTCTAGCGTAGGTTTTTTTTTTTTGTCGACCTGTCTCAAAATTGATCATTCACAATAATTTAGTATAATCCCAGGTGACACACTTCCCTAAAATAATATGTAACATCTGAAAAATAATTTTACAGACTGAGCTCACTTTCCTCTCCATTAATAGTAAAGAATGACTACTATTATGCCTTGCCACCCGGTTACACTTGCTTGTGTTGGGGTTCATAATGGGTTATTAAAATGGAGGTCGTTGATTGTTCATATATTTACATGCTATTTTTGAAGTGTTATAGGTCATCACTGCTATATAAAATTATATGTATGATTAGTGTTTTATCCCGGCGTATCTTTAATTGTTCGTCAACTTGACATTACACAACGTCACTCTATAGCTAAGACCTCCTTAGATAAAATATTAAGACAAAAAATAAGACTGAACTGAAGCCGTCCTACAGAATTGCTACCATTAACTGCTGCTTTGTTCTTGGGTCTATTTTTCGGTAAAAAAAAGTCAGATGTGTCTGTTTTTTTTTTTTAATGCAGTATTTTACAGAATTTTGCTGGCCCTAAACAACAGTCATTGTTCTCTAGAGTACATTATTGACCTCGGTTTTAGTTTACGACTTCTAGAGTCACCAAGCATTGGTCTGAGTCCCATGTGTTTGTTTCGACATTTACTGTATTTGACATAATATACTGCAATACGATTTACGTACAGTGTATTTATATATAACATTATTGAAAGTGCATCTGTCTTCTTCAGGATAGGTAATCCTCTTACTATGCACATGTATGGATGGGACAAGGTCACAGCGACATTTGTTCAAGGGATTGTGACGGGAGGGGCCTCTTTCTTAGCCATTGTGGTGTATCTTATTATTAAAGTGTTGTCCAGATGGTAAGTCTGGCTTGGTTTCGATGGTATAGCATTGTCATTGTTATTATAAGCAGCATCTTCAGCAGCATCAGCATCATCACCATTACTTTTGTCACATTCATCTTTCTCTTTTACCTCTATCCTTCTCTCTGTTTATCATTCAACAGAATCACCATCATCAAAGATCGTTATAAAAGGCCATCCAACTAAGTAAATCTGTACCAAACATTTCAGATCATAGAGAAATATTTTAAAACAAACACGCACATTGCGAGAAAAGAGCTTCCTTCTTTGGGCAGTCTAGACTTTTACTCCCTGTTACTGTGTGCAGTTCGCACGATTGTTTACTCACCATCATCGTTATCATCATCAATCACCATCATCACCATCATCATCATCATCTTCATCATCACCATTCGTCAATGTAGATTAAAAAACACAAATCTAAGGGAAAAAGTAGTCCAGCAGTTTTATATTATCAATATATATAAGATGCATATTACAACCAAGTCAAAAGTGAATAGTACACAAGATTACATTATGTACATCACTGTCATCATTATCATCATCATCATTATCATATTCATCACCATTATTATTAACAAAGACTATAATTCTTACACAGTAGCATTTTGGAAGGCTATAAATTGTAAATATTCGGACACTGAATTTCTGTATCAAGCACAAAGAAAAAGAAATCATCACCACAACATCATCATTGTTATCACCTGTGTGCCTTTGGCATGGAATTTGAATTATTTCTGTTATTTCCAGGATCAGCGAGCGTTCCTTGTTACTGACAGGCTTCCTCATCTGTTTTTCTGCATTCTTTGTTTACTTACCTTGGGGTGGTCAGTTGCCACCTCGCGGACTGGCACGTAAGTATTAGCACACCTGAATATCTGTCTGTCTGTCTGTCTACCTGCCTGCCTGCCTGCCTGCCTGCCTGCCTGCCTGCCTGCCTGCCTGCCTCTCTGTCTGTCCAATAAAAATAAAATTTACCAAAGACATTATATTGACTGTTGCAGTCTGAAATGTTAGCTTTCATTCGGTGATACCGAATTCTTACTTATGAGTTTAACTGTGTACAGTGCTAGACTGTATGCTACATTCCTAGGCTGTGTCATAGTGTCTTATGAGGAAGCGATAATTCAATGTTTAGAAGTTGCATCATGACACTTGCAGAAAGAAATAATACTGTATATGTATCTGCGGTGGTGGTGATGATGATGATGATGCTGATGACGTCAGTCGTGATGAGAGGAGGATGACGAAGACGACCATGAAAACTATGGTGATGATCATAATCTCCCCAGGGAGTTGAGAAAATCCTAGAGTGATCAGAACTGCTGGGGTAATACACGTGTGAAGTCATATGAGCAAGCATTAGTCTGGATGCAAGACTTATAAACCGCATGTTTTATTCTTAATATTACTGTTGTTGTTGTTATTACGATTATTGATGATAGTGATGATAGATATCGATATTATCTATATTTTGATAATGTTTGCTATTAACTTTTTCTTCCACAGCTATACTGGATACTGCCACCAATAACACCACACCAGAAACTGTTTATATGATGTCACAGGTTGATCTCTCAAACACTGATCACGAAAATACACCTAATTTCCCGCATATAGAAGGTCATACACTTGAGACCCAAAATCATTCAAAACGTTTTCCAGAAACGGAAAAGCATAAATCAGTGGACAAAACTGAGGGACATCAAACATCGACTATTTCCTTAACAGGAAAAGGAATATTATTGGGATCACATTCAGTCACAGTAAAGAATAAGACTGTGCCACAGTCTCAGAGAGGAAGCCACCAATCTCCAATGTTATTGCATATAATAGACAGACATTTAGGAGGAAATACGTCCAACACGTTAAACGCTGCGCGGCGAAATGCGACCTCACCACATGAAGAGCATCAGGAAGTGCGTCATACCCTAACAATGAACGGCGGCACGCCTGGCATAACAGAATGGTCAACACTTACTACTACCTTGCCCCCAGTGCCCAATGTGACGTATGAATCCTTGGGTTGCCCATGGAATTATGAATGGTGTGGCTACGTTCCCATGGTGAATCTTGTTCAGTACATCTGCGGGACTATCTTGATTGCGATTGGCTATCCCATGTGTCACGTGCTCGTGTTTACCATCTATTCCAAAGTCTTGGGACCCATGCCTCAGGTAGGTCCACAAAAGTTATAGAAAACGTGACCTTGTCGTCACCCTGACCATTATCAACAGATTACTGGTACGATTTTTCTTCTTTCGATCCTATTAACATTTTGTGCTATTTTACAAATTACCATTGTGATTTCGAGATATTTCTCCAATGAAGGTTGAAGTACTTCTTTTGTCCGATCTTTTAAGGGCAAGAAAAAAAAAAGGGGGGGGGGGNGGGGGGGGGGGTCAACGCCATTAATTTTTCACAAATCTCTTTCAAAACCAGTCACCTCAAATTCTGATTTGGTCCCTTGTGTGCTAATACATAGACCTAACACACTATTTTTATATCTAGAAGGTTCAAATTGTCCATGAAGCTTGGAATTGGATGCTGTAATTAGATCACATGCCATTTTACATATTTCTACAACCTGACAGTGCCAGGCAGCCNCCCCCCCCAAAAGGGAAATTTTATATATTAGAGGAATAATTGGGATTGTACAGAGTGTGTCTTCTGGCTTTTTAAGGAGCCTGAAACCAATGAACAACCATTCAAAGGGAGGATAGAGTATAATCCTCACCGTAATTTTTGCGGTAATGTCCCTTGCAAGATACGCCCGGTTTGCGCATTTGCCACAATTTATAGTCAGGCTCTAGAACCTGTCCTCTATAGAGGGGTGCTACGGCTGAATAACAAGGACGCATACTGCACCCGACGAAATTATTTAAATCTGTTTTCACTTTGTCAGTCCTTCTTACTTAAAAGGGACATACTGAAATAAAGTGACGGTAGACTTCATGACAAACCAAACAAATCCTTTCGGAAGGCTTAAGTAGTCGTAACCGCGAACGACAATGACTGGGATAATCACTGATGCGAAAAGTCCAGGGACGCAGCGAGAATGACTTTTCTGGTAATCTAACACTTGCATCCAACCAGCTGTCTGAAATCATCAATGGCTGACTTGGATAAAGATTTTGCATAAGACAAGACATTTACTACAGACTGCTTTGGTACTGGCTATACACAGGTATTATAATTGTCATCAACTCTGCATACAGTAGAGCCTAAGGAACGACTGTTATATGGGTGCAGTTTTGGATCGTTCTTTAACGGGCGTTCATTGTTTCTAATTACGACAGAAACCCTGTCACTGGAAATACCATATAGTTTCAGAGAATTATGAATNGGGGGGGGGGGTCAACGCCATTAATTTTTCACAAATCTCTTTCAGAACCAGTCACCTCAAATTCTGATTTGGTACCTTGCGTGCTAATAAATAGACCTAACACACTTTATTTTTATATCTAGAAGGCTCAAATTGTACATGAAGCTTGAAATTGGATGCTGTAATTAGATCACATGCCATTTTACATATTTCTACAACCTGACAGTGCCTGGCAGGGCCCCCAAAAAGGGAAATTTTATCTATTAGCTGAATAATTGGGAATGTACAAAATGTGTCTTCTGGCTATTTAAGGGGCCTGAAACCAATGAACAACCATTCAAAGGGAGGATAGAGTATAATCCTCAACGTAAATTTTGCGGTTATGTCCCTTGCAAGATACGCCCCGGTTTGCGCATAACAGACCACAATTTATAGTCAGACCTTGAACCTGTCCTCTATGGAGGAGTGCTATTGCACCCGACGAAATTATTTAGATCTGCTTTCACTTTGTCAGTCCTTCATACTTAAAAGGGACACACTGACATAAAGTGAAAATAGGCTGTCATGACAAACGAAACAAATCTTTTCGGAAGGTTTAACACTTTTTTGTAGTCGTAACTACGAACGACAATGACTGGGATAATCACTGATGCGAAAAGTCCAGGGGCGTAGCGAGAATGACTTTTTTTTTGGTAATCTAGCGCTTGCACCCAACCAGCTGTCTAAAACCATCAATGGTCGACTTGGATTAAGATTTTGCATGAGACAAGACATTTACTACGGACTGCTTTGGTACTAGCTATACACAGGTATTATAATTGTCATCAACCTTTCTGCATACAGTAGAGTCTAAGGAACGACTGTTATATGGATGCAGTTTTGGATCGTTCTTTAATGGGCGTTCATTGTTTCTAATTACGACAGAAACCCTGTCACTTGAAATACCATACAGTTTTACAGAAGTATGAATACTTTTTGCATAGAGAATCAGACAGTTTTGATCTAAAGTCCTCTGGGGCCAAAAAAAAAACAACAACAAAAAACCAGAGAGCCAGTCAGTTATTTTTTTAATTAAAAAAAAAGCCAAATGTCTGGTACTGTATTTTGCTCCGAAAGAGCTAAGTCTGGCAGCCCTGTGTAAAATCCAGGAAACCGTTCACGGAAAAGGTCTTGCCGCTCTTGCGCAAAAAGAAAATAAGAATAGTCACCAGAGTATGTAATCTAGATTCCCCTCAGGTTACTTGCCACTTTTTAAAAATAGTTTCTCTCATCACAAAGCCTTAGATACAATACATTGTGCATATGGGAGAGCTGAATCTGTGATAATCTTCAGATTATCGGCGAGTAAAACTAGCTAACCGCGACAAAGTCGTCTTGTCAATGGTTGTAAATGGCTTGTAGGTGAAATAATATAAGTGTGTTGTTTGAAACTTCTACAAAACAGTTCAGATACGTTAAGTTGTAATGGATAAACGCGACAATATATCGGTAATCTCAGATTCATAGATTACTTGGACGCTACGCCCCTGGAAAGCCTACTATATAACGCACAGATATAGGACTATGACATCACCAAAGCTTTAACATGATAATACTTATGAAAGTGTAAAATCGCTCTCAGGGCCAAACGTGCTCTTGTATAACTCTGTCTTCTGTGTATCTTCAGGGCCTGTGGATGGGCTGTTTCGCCGCCTCTGGCAGTCTGGCTGGAATGCTTGGTCCCATCTACATCACCCACATCTACGACGCCTACGGACCGCGGATTGCTTTCAGCGGTTGCTGCGGAGTTCTGGTGTTCGTCATTCTCTTTATGTTGTGCATATTTCACCGTCTAATTCCATTTTCCAGAAGACAATGTACTAAGTAAATCAAAGTGGTATAGCCTATACCATGCTCTTGAGAACAGGTCATGAACTTAGTTTATCAGATAAATGTGGAACAGGACAGCTTGCATTAAATAGCTATAACGAGTGTGGCACCCATACGTGAATACCACATTTAAAACTGGAGACAAACAAAAAAAAACCCCAACAAAACGGCAAAATAGCTTAAAGGCAAAGGCATCTGAGCTTGAGAGAGGGTGAGGGGAAAGATAGCCAGGGATAGACCCCTTCTCCGCCCCTCCCCCTCCCCGTTTTCCAAAAAAAGATACAACATTATGAAACTTTTTCCTCTTCCTGGTGAAAAAACAGAGGAGAGAGAGGGTCAGAGGGGGAAGAGAGAGAGAGAGAGAGAGAGAGAGAGAGAGAGAGAGAAAGAAAGAAAGAAAGAAAGAAAGAAAGAAAAAAAGAAAGAAAGAAAGAAAGAAAGAAAGAAAGAAAGAAAGAAAGAAAGAAAAAAGAGTAAGGTAAAAGAGATAAGAGGAATTTGTTGTTTTAATTTAGTCAAAGTTCACAAAATAATATCCATCACATCTGCACATCCCCCACACATCCTCTCATATACAAACACACAGTTTCGTGCAAGAGGAGTAAAGAAGATGTTGAGACCTGGGATTTCTTGTGCTCAAAATCCTCAGTTCCTTCTCCTACATATCACAGTTTACTAATGAACTCGAAAGCAAATGAAAAATTATGGACCAGTCCTCTACAATCGAATTGGCTTGGTCCCATTGTATCAGTTCGATTTGTAACATTACTTTTTTCGTTTTCATTTTTGATATAATTTCTTTCCTTGATTAAAAAGCTTGTAAAACTTGCTACAGAGTTATCAATTTTTCTCTTTGTAGTGACCATTTTCCTGGAGTTGTTGACAGTAACTGTCATTGTCTTAAAACATAAAAACAACAACTGCATTCATCATTTCCCGGACTTGAGAAACATTTAGCGTAGCAAAAGAAAGTAGGGAGGAGGATGAGAGAGGTCATTTGATGGAGGTGTTCATAGACTGGTAATAAGCCAAAAAAAATAAAAATCCAGTGATCTGGTAAAATCTAATGCTTGACTTTTATCTGAGATACTGTATCATGACGACCGTCTTGACCGACAGGATTAATCTCTCTGACTTGCTCTTTCATCAGCATTATTATCAGAATGATCATCATTATTGTCATTGTCTTCGTCTACAAAATCATTATCAGCAGCAGCACTGTGAAAATTCACAACTACGGCATTTGCATATCTGTGATGAAAAAGGCAAGGTGTAGGAAGAAAGCTTTCATGAATAGCTTGGCGTCGTCAAGATGTGCCCTCTGCTACAGTATGCGCATATCACTTGGCCTCAAACATAATTATTTTTGTTTACCATAACGCTGCCAGACTGTCGAAATATCAGACACCAAAATAATGTACAGTACAACTCCGGTTAAAAAATGTAGGTCAATGAAGTCTAAGCAGTACTCGTGTCGCCGGCATTATGACGAAATAAGTGATATCACGTGATCAGTACGGAGTTATGAATTGGCAATGAATGACGTTCTTACAGAATGGATGTACTGTATACTTTGAAGTCATAAAATCTCCCCTTATATTTTCATGAATACATCCCTGAAAACTGCAGGCATGTTCAATTCAGTGCTTGCTTTAGTCGCCATTTTGTGCGAAGGTTTGGCCCTTCTGTTTGATACTACTCTACTACCCATACAGAAAACCACAGATTTTGACTACTGTGTTTCAACACGTGACCCGATCCAGGAAGTCATGCATAAACCCCACTGTAGTAAAACCAAAGCGAAAATGGCACACTGTTTCCATACTTCCACACATATTGTATGAACTGATCTGTATGTCATGACTTTTGTTTGTTGAGAGATCTAACTGTTGTACTGTCTGTCTTTTTTCGCTCGAATCATTATTTCTTGCAGATCATTATTATGATCCGGTTTAATATTCCTAAATGAGAGCTGTTCACCGAACTGGGAGATGTCCATCTAAATGAGAGATGTCCACCTAAATGAGAGATCTTCACCTAAATGAAAGATGTTCACCTAACTAGGAGATATCCACCTAAATGAGAGATGTCCACCTAAATGAAAGATGTTCACCTAACTAGGAGATATCCACCTAAATGAGAGATGTCCACCCAAATGAGAGATGTCCACCTAAATGAGAGATGTCCACCTAAATGAGAGATGTCCACCTAAATGAGAGATGTCCACCTAAATGAGAGATGTCCACCTAAATGAGAGATGTCCACCTAAATGAGAGATGTCCACCTAAATGAGAGATGTCCACCTAAATGAGAGATGTCCACCTAAATGAGAGATGTCCACCTAAATGAGAGATGTCCACCTAAATGAGAGATGTCCACCTAAATGAGAGATGTCCACCTAAATGAGAGATGTCCACCTAAATGAGAGATGTCCACCTAAATGAGAGATGTCCACCTAAATGAGAGATGTCCACCTAAATGAGAGATGTCCACCTAAATGAGAGATGTCCACCTAAATGAGAGATGTCCACCTAAATGAGAGATGTCCACCTAAATGAGAGATGTCCACCTAAATGAGAGATGTCCACCTAAATGAGAGATGTCCACCTAAATGAGAGATGTCCACCTAAATGAGAGATGTCCACCTAAATGAGAGATGTCCACCTAAATGAGAGATGTCCCGAACAGCAGGGTACCTAAATCGTGCTATGCGTATTAGAGTGTCAGAAAGTCAAAGGGCCGAAACACTTGTTAGACGGGGGTATCTTTCTCTGAAGATCTTCTGTTGCTTCGCTCTCCGAGTAAGAGAGTTTCCTATTTATTTTTTTTCCGTGCTTTGCGTATTAGATAGACTACATGTTCCATTCTGAGTAATCGAACCTTAATAGAAAACAATTTGATATAGACACGCAACCATCACCCCTAATACTTCTGTACTTTTGGACAAACTGAAAGAAATACAGGGTCTGAGTAATCTGAAAATGGAACGTAAAAATGCCCCGAAACAAATTACAACAATAGCAAAGGAGAAGCAGCACAAGAAGCTCAAGATGATAGCTAAAAGTTCAGAAGCGGCCACTGCACTGCCATTGAGTTTCAGACATCGATGTCTTATAGCCCCTTCACCTGGTGTGGAATATATTTCATTTTCCATCCAGTTCGTTTCAGTTCAGCAATTGCAAACAGTTGAATAAAATGCGATTTATTATATTCCATGGGATTTCAGTCTACCTATAGTATTCTGTGTACACACACACACACACACACACACACACACACACACACACACACACACACACACACACACACACACACACACACAGACATACACACACACATACACACAACAAACAACAACAAAAATCAAGCACCGTAAGTTATAATAACTTGTTGACAGTTACTTCTAGTAAAATTGACGGGCTTTATGATGGGGCGGGGAACGGGGGGAGGGGGAGAGAGAGAGAAAGAGAAAGAAAGAGAGAGAGAGAGAGACAGAGAGAGATAGAGAGAGAGAGAGAGGGGGGAGGAGGAGCGGTGTGGCAACAGACACCAGATAAAAGGTACTTTTGGTAATGAAATGTGAAATATAAGGGTGAAAAATTGTAGGAGAGATGTCGCTCCATTGAACGGATGTGTGGAAGTTTTCTAAATACACCTACCGCTACCCATAGTAGGCATAATAAGCTAAACAATCAAGATGGTGGATAATGTATTTTGTCACAAAGCCCTTCAATTATATAACAGCACAGCAAATCTTACTCGCAAATTAGCAGTGCTTTACTGTTATTTTAAAATATTTGAAAAACAAAGGTTTATCGTACGACGTAGCCTCGAAGTACAGGGTAGTTTATTATAAAGTGCACCGGTTGGTTTTTTATTGTACTGTGGTTTCAATAAAGTGGAATTTAGTATGTTCTGTAAATCTTAATCCGCGTGTCGAGTTCACCGTTCCCGTCTGTACCTTTAATATATACATTTTGCCGTTTACAACTGAGTAGTATATGTACATCTGTAAATGGCAGTGCCTACATAATTGCTATGGTTTGATGGATTTTGTCTTTTATTATTTTTCTTATTTTGATCATTTCTAGAGCTTAAGTCAACAACATGAGTGTGGCTTTATGGTAACTGTGAATATTAAAGGATGTTGTGTGTACAGGCGTTTTCGGATTTGCGTTTTCGTCATTTTTTGCCGGGGGTTACAAGGGTTTCAAATGCGCAGGTCCTTGGATCAGTCATCCTGTTTTTCTCAACGTCACCGAAAAGTTGTTTTGAAGTGACTAAGGAAGTTAATGTCCCCAAGGCATCCGTTAGACATTAATGCATCAATTTTGAATTTAAAGCTGGTTTTGAAGTAAAGGAATACGATAATTTAATTAATTTATTTATTTGTGTATGTGTGTGTGTGTGTGTGTGTGTGTGTGTGTGTGTGTGTGTGTGAGGGCGCTAAATACACACATTCACACACATATTCTGCACATTTTGAAGACAGTGCGATGTATTAAAACGTAAAAGATCGATAAAGACACAATTTCAAATGCATGTGCCCGAAGATGTGGATGTCTTATTTCAATAAGACAAAACGATAAAAACAATTCTGCTGGTTGTATGCTCGGACCTCTCACCAGGTTAACATCATCATCAATCATTTCATTTTATCGGCCCTTTAAGGCACTGTTAGTAACGCTGCGTATCTCCGTTTTAAACATATTTACGATGCTATTTGCAAAATAACCGTTTTAAAGTTTCAGTGGTTTTAGTGTAATGTATTACAAAAGTAATATTATATCTTTGTAAAAAAATACAGATCTAGCTTTGATTTGTGTGCAACCTGGCGTCGTTTTCGTTGTTCGGATCGACCAAAAATTCGTCACGCGCTCACCTTTCGTACTGAAGGCGTTGGTTTCTAAGTTTTGTGCCCACTGAAGATGTGAAAATATATAGACTTTCATTAGATTTTTTGGTTTAAAATTTGGTTTGAAGTGATAATGCCATTCAACAACATTTTAAGTTTGGCTGTTTCTAATGCATTGCACACTGCTGGCTGTAAGCGTCTCGCTGGGTAAACGTGAATGTGGTGATATCCATGGGGTTTTCTTGAAGTAACACTGTCGTGGATATGCACAATCCATGCGTTAGTTGACAGTGCTCACTACAGTGAACACTTGAACTGTTTTGGGAGGTTCCCCTGGTTACAGTAGTACGTTAACTAAAGTAAAGATTATGCATACGCCCATTAGCGGTATTGATATGGCCTAATAGAAAAAAAATATATAAACTTAAAACCGAGTAATCTGTGGAATGAATAAGTGCCTAACACACACAGCATCCACGCAAAATTGGCGTGGACCTCATTTTACAAATAAGATGAACACACTGATGTGGTTCAGTTCGGTCTCATTGGATAAGATATCACCCATGGAGTGTGCGTTCTATCCTGGTTTTGTATGCAACTGACTCCGCTTAATCTTCATCGACTTAACTGCAACTTTTGCTTAATCACAACTGTCTTCTAAAAATGGGATACTTTATAAGCATTAATCTATCAATGGATAATCGCAATTTTTCATATGCTCTGAAGGAGATGCGATCAAGCTGAAAGATCTCAGTCAGCGAAGCGGAGCAGCGCTGTAGAAAAGTAAACATACGTAGATTAATCTTTTGGATGTGAAATCATTGCTACCCAGTATAAATGATTACTATTTTTATTGTTGTTAGCGGTGCGATCACCATCTTCGTCACCTGGTCGTGAAGAGGCCACCTGCAGAGGCGTAGTATAGGCTAGTGATCCATAGTGTGTTTGTATGTGTCGGGATTGGGGGGGNGGGGGGGGGGGGAAGAAACATGGAGAGAGGAGCACATTATTATAGCTGCTTGGGAGGGATGGGGGACCCAATCATACCCTGATGATAAATTATATCAGTCATGGGTGACACCTGGGGATTATTCGCAGGGAATGGGAGGGTGCATAGACCCCCCTTCTGGTCCCCATCCAGATTACGCTGCTGCGTACCTCATGGTCCTGACACCGATGCTATCAGCAATACCGCACACCGATGGTAATCAATGAGTGTGCGTTTACTTAAAATCTTGTGCACGGTGCCGGTCCACCATGCGCGTAGCCGTAAAATTCTTCATTTTAAACGGTAAAACTGCCGTCAGAAACGTGCACCTACCATTTTTCAAGAGCAGGTTATCAAGCATGAATAGTCAATATGTTTATCATGTGTGAAAACATGCGCACATACCTTCGCTAAGCACTGGTGTCCTTGGGCCGGGCGACCGTCGCGCTGTGCAAACACAGGCGTGACGTCGTAGTAACAAGCCGTGCTAGACGGCGAGCAAGACTCCTCTCACCTGTACCGCCCCCTTCCGACACGGGGAGATAATGCTAAGATTAGACAACCCCTGAGCCAGTGGCTTCCTATTCTAAAGCTCTATACGGGAGACTATACTGCCTTTAGTGACTGCTCCCATTTGAACTAGTCATTCATTCAGTCAGTCGGTGAGTTTGGTTGGGGATTTCTTGTAAGGCCATCATGGGCGGTCGGACAGTGGCTAAGTTGGTCTGTTTGTGCATTTGTGTGTTTACTCATCTGTTTGGAGAATGCCATAGTGCAACGGCTACAATAAAGAACAATGAAAATTCGCCACAGAGTAGCGGGGATGTAATTATGCACGAAGATGCAGAAGAGGTCTTCTACAATGTTGACTTAGAAAAATATAATGGTGAGTACCTTTTCGACTTTATACACATCTAAATAGCAGCATCACCCATGAGTTCTTTGCTTCATCATTTTATTGTTTTCATCGTTATTATAATAATTTAGGTTCTTGCTTACTTAACTATAGTGAGACGATGCTTATAGCGCCTCTTAGATGCATGCGCTGAAGCGTGACACTATTAGCATCCCAAGTAATGTGATCAAGTTGTAACAGATATGCAGCTTTTTTTCCAAAGACATTGAGAAATTTAATCACAAAGTAGGTTAAAGAAACTGTTTATAGCTTTGATGATGCTGACTTTCGGAAGGCGATGCTTCCGTCACCAGGCATAACATAAATATGAAAGTGAAGCGTTTTACATACTACGAGGTAGTTACACTTATATCAAAATTAAATATAAAGAAAATGATGAGGATTTTAATTATATTTACCGTTATGATAAAGTTAATTAAATTCATCTTTCTTTCAGCATTCTTTTCCTCTTTTAATCATTTCGTTGTTTCCATCATCATTATAATAATTCGAAACTTCTTGCTTACTTAATGTGGACAGATATTAAAACTGGTAGTGTGCCCTCTCAAAATGTACAAGTGCCTGTACTTAAGTGTCATGCTATACTTAACATGAGTTTATTATATCAAGATGAGGTAAAGTACTTCGTCTCACTGTCTCGACACGCTGGCTATGTACAGTTAGAATGAAGATGAGTTTAAGCACAGATATACTGTAATGATGAAAAAGGGGTGGGGGGTGGGGGGTGGGAGGGATAAACGGACATTCTGAACTCATGACCTCGATACTCATGTTCTTGTTAAACTCGCCGTCATGATCTTAACTTGAGTCCCTGATTTCTTATGGCAAATTATACAGGCATACTCAAACACCAATGAACTCTAAATTACATACGGGTCTTCTGCAGTTCGAGTCAGTGAGATTCTACAAGATCGTTTATTATTTAATTGTTGGAGATGGCCTGTTTGAAAATGGACACAATTAATGTGTATGGAATGATTTAGATGAGTTTTAGCACATGCACCTGTCAAAATGTTCAAAACAGAACAAACAAACAAACAAACAAACAAACNTCAAACACCAATGAACTCTAAATTACATACGGGTCTTCTGCAGTTCGAGTCAGTGAGATTCTACAAGATCGTTTATTATTTAATTGTTGGAGATGGCCTGTTTGAAAATGGACACAAGTAATGTGTATGGAATGATTTAGATGAGTTTTAGCACATGCACCTGTCACAGTGTTCAAAACAGAACAAACAAACAAACAAACAAACAAACAAAAAACGTAATCTGAGCAACAAAGTACTCAATAGCTACATCAGAGTCAGCAGCAGGCAGCAGCAGCAGCAGCAGCAGCAGCAGCAGCAGCAGCGAATACAGCAACAGGGGGAGGAGCAAAACAACAAAATGCAATGGGACCTCCGATCTCGAATATCAAGTCCAGAATTTGGCATCTATTTTGGCTGGTGTTCGAGCTCATTACTGAACACTGATTTAGAAAACTAGAGATTTCGGGCTACAGCATTATGAATGAATGAATGAATGAATGAATGAATGAATGAATGAATGAATTGAATGAATGAATGAATGAATGAATGAATGAATGAATGAATGAATAGCTTTTATTAGGGACCAGGCCAATCAAATATATACATATTTCAAACATGCATAACATGTAATCTATCGCAGTTCGCACCTACATTTTACACACAAGTTCAACCACACTATCTTCCTTACAGAATCCTTCCATTAACAAAGCAGTGACCTTCCCATACATTAATTCTTGCATATCACAGTATTCTCTTTCGCATGATCTTTACATAAACGCTCTTTCTCCTATTCGTATCCCTTCTCTTTCACACCCAAATCTGCAAACGCACCGTCCTCTCACCTCATCCCTCGTCCTCTCTGCTGGAATTGTACCAGGAAAATGTTGATACAGTTTAAATACAATTTGTATAGTCCCTTGATATATTGTAGCAAATTATGGCTAATTTATTCAAACCAGTAGTCCCTTGTTCCTGAAACATTATGACACCATTGTATCTTGGTTTCTAAAGTAGAGAAGGTGCAGGATCCTGAGATCTTACTACAATCAACTTCGCTTAACTGCGGTGCGGGATACTGGCAACTTCCGTTTAATCACAACATTTTTTCACATACCAAAATGCCTCATTTTGATCTAAAAAAATCACTCGGATAATCGCAACTTCTTTTAATGGCACGTTTTTGCGTGCTTCCGAGGAGCTGTTATTAAGAGAAGTTAACCGTAATACGAACATCACACTCAATAGTACAAGTAGTTTGAGATAGCCTCGTTGAGTAATATAGTGGACGAGGATAAAACACTTGGTCTGATTTATTCATTAACGTCCGACCAGCCACAGTGATTAGTGGGAGGCGTAGCTCGACTCCTGTCCTATCTACAGGTCCATTCCAATGTCTAACCTACATTTCAGTTTTAAAAAAACAACAACCCACAAGACACGAACTGCTTTTGTAGTCTATATTAGTAGTCTTTTTTTTTTTTTAATTGTTCTTGATCTTTGCCGTTTTCCGTGTTATTTTGTTCGCTCCATGTTTATTATACATCTTAATAACCTCTATGTCTCTCTCTTTCTTTCTCTATCTCTTTCTGTCTTTCTCTCTCTCTCTCTCTCCCTTTCTCTCTCTGCCAGAAGTGGAAGTCACGCGTGGGGGAAGGGGAGGGAGAGGCTGAGAATGTGCANCTCACACACACACCACCCCCCCACACACACACACACACACGCTCCTCTAGCACAGAATCGGCACCTGGTCTTGGTTTTACTGTATTTTTTTTCATTTGATATGCACATCTTATCCCCCCTCTCTCTCCACCTCTCTTTCTCTCTCTCCCCCTTTCTGCTAGCTAGAATCAGTACCTGACAGTATTCCATCTCTCCCTTGTTCGTTATAAACTTAATTCTGACAGTGATAGAGCTCTCCGTGGTTTTCTTTGTGATTGTGAAAATTAATAACTTCACAGCTGAAATTAACGGTAAAACATTCATATTTTCAAACATGTACCATCTTCCAATTGTTTCTCTGCATTTGTCTTCTTGAGCACTTCACCCTTTATCCTACCCTATATGATGACGAACTTGATTTCGCCGTAAATGAGTGAGCATTTGTCATTGTTTAACAAAGAAAAGGGGTTGGATTACGGCGAAATCGAGCAAACTGCCTTTATGAATACCTGTTTATGTCAGCTCACCTCTCCACGTCAGTAAACCATCAGCAAAGCAACTCGTAACGCCGGGCAGAATCAAATACCAACCATCATCATTGTCTACATTTCTTCCTAAAATACAGGAAAACTATAAGCAGTGTATTATGTTAGGAATTTGATACTTCATTAATGTAAGTGTTTTCGAAGGTTCATGTACTGTATTTCCTCCGCTAGGCATAAACTGTAATTGATTGATCATAATCATCATCGTCGTTATCGTTATCAGTATGACGACTAACAACATTACCGCAGCCACCGCCTCTTCTACTAAGGTTCATTTCGACCTTAAACCTGGACTTAACAACAACATATTGTCTCGATTAAGCGTTATCACTGAATAGGGAAAAGAAAAGAAGAAGAAGAAAGACGCAGTAAGAGCTTAATGAAGAATGTCACCTACTTCTAGTCCACCTGGTATTAAATTGTTGACCACCGCTAGGATACATTGCTATATCTGCGCTAATTATCTTACAGGAGATACGCCACTTTTGAAATAAAGCGAAAGAGAAGCCCATCCGTTACTTTATACATACTACACATTGTGCTATGTGAATTAAATATCTTACTGAAGATACGTCGTTTTCTGGAGACAGAGGAGCCTAACAGCTGTCACTTTACCTGTGGAGAAACTGATACCTTGTATATATGATATGACTACACAACAAACGCAATGCAATAAAATCTTGTGTAAGTTGTTATCAGTAGGATACAAGTTTCTGAAGACCTTTAGATTAGAACGCTACAGTGAAATTTGCCTATCCTGCAATGATAATACTGTATGCGACACCGCTTGTTACGAGATACTGATCCATTGGGTTTCAATATTGAAAATGTGATGACTTCATCATGACAATGATTGATCAGAGTGGAGATTTTAATTGTATTTTTTTTTTAGCTCCCATTTACACGATAAATGGCCTGCAGTACCTTGCTTCTGGGTCCCCATACTGTTCTCAGGGTGCTAACTTGTCGAAATTTATTAGAAAGAGGTGAAATTTAATAGCACCAAGTGGAAACGACAAAGCGGATCTCTCATTCAATGACCATTACAGAATGCAGAGGCAGTAAACTTTATTTGCTTATGTGATACAAAACACGTGGACAAATTTAGACAGGCCAACAACAGGAGAAATTCAACATACATAACAAACCGTTTTATTTTAAGCTGCGATACAGTAGACGAGTTTGGTAAGTGAGTTGACTGCTTATGTAACGAGTTGTTAAAAATGTGCTCTAGTAGAAGATGCACTAACCGTTTTAATGTTAAAACTGTTTAGTATTTTGAATGCTTGTAATACGAACAAAATAATTTGGACGCTCGGTCGACTCGCCTTGATCGACCGTGTCCTCGCTGTAAAGAGGTAATATCCAATAACACTCAACTGAACAAATAATTGAATTGTTACCCATAGGCTAAGATGGCGACAGATCTGTAGGAAAGAGAAGAAAAAAAAAACAAAACACCAACAACATAAAGTGCAAGGGGCCTCTATATATATTGATGATATACAGAAATCACACCTGTGACAGCGTGGAGATTACCCCAGGCGTCACACACACTGTATTGTATGTGTGTATGTGCGGAAGGGAGAGGGAGGAGGGAGAGAAAAAGCACAAGTCCATCCAAACCTCCTTTTCTACTCTGCTGCCTCTACCCTTTACTCTCTTCCTTCTTCCATATTGTCCAACTACCTGTTGAAATAATAAATACGACCTAAAATCCCATATAGTCGAACGACTCGTTTTGCTCGATGCAGTGCTTGTATCCGAAGTTCCATATTATTCCCTATACCAAAATTTATTCACCAAGTCAATCACCCCACAATTTCGAAATTCACCTTTCCTAAAAGATAAATTAAAATACAAACAAACAATAAACCACATTATAAACAAAATTTCTATGCGACTACTGGGCCAGCCAATGCTCACCTTTTATTTACTTTGCAACTGTGTTTTCCGATCACAATACTTGATAACCAAATGGGCTACTATAAGCATTACTCAGTTATTCACTCTTTCATGCCTCACTCTCAGACCATGGCAAATACTACGTAGCTGTTTCTTCTGTCTGACTGGCTGATTCGTAAAGGTCTCAGACCATGGCAACTACGAGATCGTTTGTCTCGCCTGACTGGCTGATTGGGAAAGGTCTCAGATCATGGAAAAAAAAAAAAAACGGGACTGTTTGTCCTTCCTGATAGGCTGATTTGGAAAGGTCTCAGATCATGGCAAAAAACCCCCCAAAAACGGGACTGTTTGTCCTGACTGACTGGCTGATTCGTAAAGGTCTCAGATCATGATAAAAAACGAGACTGTTTGTCCTGCCTGACTGGCTGATTCGTAAAGGTCTCAGATTATGGCAAAAAACGGGACTGTTTGTCCTGCCTGACTGGCTGATTCATGAAGGTCTCAGACCAAGGCAAATAAGGGATTGTTCGTCCCGCCTGGTTGATTCGGAAAGGTGAATTAGAGAGCGTCGCCCTGGAATCCGACTTCGTGAAGTCCCTACTACAATGTTACGTACTACCGTTACGCCTTCCTGCATAAAGGTGACAAACACATAACGGAGATGCGGAGATAAGGGGTCCAAACCTTCGGTGCTTTCCACCGACTTCACCAATCTCACCAGTCTCTTAATGACTTAATGAGTTATGCAAATTAGGGTTTGTGTCATTATCATAATCAAGAATGGGCTCATTTGCATGCGTATCATGGCAGGGGCAAACACAATTGCATCATTAGCATAACACTTCCTTG
>JAWQUT010000202.1:1156853-1175913 GCA_033807755.1 Ellobium chinense | reverse complement strand
ACAAGGGGGTGGTGGTAGGGGCTGGCAAACGTCTCATTTAACCGTCAAACTTCAAAAACCAGGTGTTGGCGCCATGGCATTATGAATATAATGCAGTATTATGGTACATGGACATATTTCAAGTATTATTTCAATGTTATGTATCTCAGTCCTCATTAAGATGGATTTGTTGGCATAAAATGAACACATTCTTGTATTCCTATCGCCACAACTATTATCAGATCTGTGTACATATATAAACACATCTGTCAAACTGCACATCGAAATGAAGTAAAAACCCAACAATCGCGTAAAATCTTAGAAATTTTGAACAACTGAATCTGCACCACAACTATTCTTAAATTAAGACTTGAACCTTTCTCCACCCTCACCGTCCCACTTAGATCTGAAGAGTGAGAGGAGAGGGACAGCCTGTTTCAGAGGACATGTACATGCTTAAAATATTATTCTGCAGAGAGGAAAAGAGAGAGAGAGAGATAGATAGATAGATAGAGAGAGAGAGAGAGAGAGAGTAGAGAGAGAGAGAGACAGACAGACAGACAGAGAGAGACACAGAGAGAAAGAGAGACACAGAGACAGTGAGAGAGAGAGGAAGAGAAAGAAAGACAGCTACAGAGACAGAGAGAGAAACACAGACGGGCAGACAAAAAAAAACCACACAAACAAACGGTAAAGACACAAATTAACACAAAAATAAATAAAAACAAAACTGTTGTGAGCTCTCAGGATGGGTGCTGGTCATCACCGCCCCTGGTTTTCTTCTCCAGCAAATGTCTGCCTGTTAAACATGGCTGTAACAAGTTACTTTAAGTAAGTGTCAATTGTGAGGAAATGTGTTTGGGACACACCGGTGATTGGTACGGTCTTAAGTTGATGACACTTAAACTACTGCGAAGGACAACCGAATTTCAAGAAAAGAAGGGCAGATGGCACAGAGAGAGAGAGAGAGAGAGAGAGAAACTGATACAGAATACTCGTGGGTTTAGTGTGTCCTCAGAAAGAAAGAAGGAAAGAAAGAAAGAAAGAAAGAAAGAGAGAGAGAAAGAAAAGGAGAGGATAAATTTTGCATTGCAGATGTCTCGGAGAATGCAAGAGTGCAGAATGAGGAGTAAGAAAAGGAGGTACACGGTGTGTAAAGAAAGATAGACGGGGTGCCACAGAAGGAGGGAAGGTCACGGAAAAAAGGAACAGAGAAAAAAAACCTGAACGTGAGTTGAGAAAAAAGAATGAAACAAGCTCTGAAAAATAGAGAGGAGGAGCAAAGTATGCAAACTCTTTGACTAGAGGCCTCATTAGAAATAGAGCAAGACAGGAGAAATGTCAATACGAAAAGCGGAATGAACAAATAGAAAGAAATCCACTAACTAACTCTTATTACGAAATTCACATGACGTTCCAAATAGCTTCGTATTAAGCATATTTCATGATATTCGCAGAACTAATCTAAGCGAATTATTTAGGACTAGGAATGTGTTAGAGCTAGCTTCTGATAAAGCATTTTCATGAAAAAGCGTGTTTGAGTGCAGATAGAGAATAAGACAAAGAGAATAGGCAGTGGAGAGAGATAGAAAGAGAGAGAGAGAGAGAGAGAGAGAGAGAGAGAGAGAGAGAGAGAATAAAACAGAAAAAAAGGGGATAGTAATAATGAACAGAAATGGATGGATTTGGGGGAGGGGGAAGGGGAAACTGCAGGGAAGCGGGAGGGGTGGGTAGGATGTTTGGAATGAAGACGTGACATATAAAAAGAAGGGCAGGGTGGATGCTGGGAGACTTTCGTAAAGAAGGGCACAATGATAAACATAAAGAGAAAGAAAGAAAGAACGCACGAAAGAACGAAAAGAAAGAAAAAGGAAAGACAGAAAGAAAGAAAATAGGTTAGAGACAAAGAGATTGATTTTTAAAAAACACGAAAATTATGGGAATGAAGGCACAATTTTTTTCTTAATTTGTGTGTGTGTGGGGAGGGGAGGAGGGGGATTTAGGTTTTTAAGTGCTATTTCAGCATTAAAGTCCCTTTTTCAGCATATTTGTGGCTATGTTACATACGAGGTTCGAACCTCCTTTGAGCTGCCCATAGGAAGGTGCTTCTTAAATACCATGGAACAAAATACTCAGAAGAAACCAGCACCTACCAAGTGACAAGCCCGGCCACCGTGCCTGCCGGCGGACATACAGATAGAGGAGCGAGAAAGAGAGAGAAAGAAAGACCTAACCATCTCGCAAACTCGAAATTATGGACTAGTTCCGTGGAATATTCACTCATACAGCTCTATTCTAATAGTTAATAGTTATAACTATACTTTTACGGAAAGAAGGGAATGCAGGGCGGACAGGAAGCTGAGTAAACACGGAAGTTGTGGCTGTCTGAATAATCTTTACATTAACACATTAGCACTGTGGTAATCATGGGAAAACTTCACAAAACATCCGTAATGTTCATCCTAGTTAATGCATTGCGTTAATTAACGTCTGGGGTAAGCATAAGGCCTGTGATCTCATTCTTGCTTTATTCCTGAGTACTTCAAGTAAGCTTACCATGTTGACTGGGGTAGGCGATCATGGAGCCCCCCCCCCCCCNCATTCTCCCTCCCTATATGTCTTCTATATGTCTGGAGTCCACTTCAGTATGCCACTATATATATGTGTTGCTTTGTACCCTCATGCACTGCATCAAGGATGTTCTCTCCTTTCCTTCCTCTGCTTAGTTTACCGTTGTTACCAAGTGCCTCAGCAGTCGTATTTTCATTACATGTTCTATGATATTTGTTTTCTCCTGGATGTCATAGTTTTTTTTTTTTTATGATTTGCGTCCTTCAAGATCTTTGCATTTGATTTCCTTTCTGTTCATGATTGTTTGAGCATTCTTCTTATGAACCACATTTCTGTGCGAAAAAGGGTGTTAGAATGAAGGATGATAATGGTGTTGGAGAAAGACCAAGATCGATCAGGACATAAGAGACATTTCTTAGTGAGATTAGCTGACTTCAGTACCTATGGCCTGAATAAGGTTCCCTAACTTCCACATGTGAGCCTAGTGTTCATTCGGACCCTGCCACACTTCCCAAATGAAAAACACTGCATCCCCCCCCCCTCCCCCCTTTGCTGATCAATGTCATGGCCTCATGGCAACACAGACTTCTCGAAGAGTAGGATGCTTTTTCTTAAAATAACCTGATATCTCATCTCCTTCGGCATACTGTCCACAAAGATCTTGAGGCCATTCTTACATATATGGTTATCTCCGATCTCCCACATTGTCCTATGTCTCTGTCTATGGATTATAGAGCCCTTGACTCTAGTGGTTGGCCCCCTTTTAGTCCATGGGCCAACTACCGAAACCCTCCCCNTAGAGCCCTTGGCTCTAGTGGTTGGCCCCCTTTGGTCCTAATGAGACATCCTACCAACATTCGCTGGGTGTCACCGAGTGGTCATTATGGTTAAGGGTGAAGAATGTACCACTATGGATTTTACCAGCGTACTATGAAAGATCAAGTTTGAGAAAAAAGGCCGGAAAAACTAACACTAGAAAATTTGCTGTCTCTACTCGGGATTGAACTTAGGTCCTCTCAGCTTGCAAGTCGAATATGCTACCACCACATAGTTTTACAGCAGTTTAAACCCTAAATACGCACTGCCTGAATATTGTTCCCTAATTTTCACACATAAGCCTCACTTTTACCCGTGACCCTGACACACTTCCCAACTGCTCATAAAACCACAAACAAAAACATTCCGCGGTAAACATTTGTATACGATTTAATTACCGTACCATTCATGTGAGGCATGTATATCTTTAACAAAGGCATGTTAATATCTTCACACATCATTAGGGCCATAACTGTTGTTCTTTTGTGCATTCTGGCACGTCATAATTAACAAATTAATGTCAGCATCATCATTATCATTAACACTGTCATTATCAGCAGTTGCAACAGCAAATGCAAATACTGCAGGTACATGTACTGCATTTGGCCTTGCGGCTCGTTGGGAATCGTTCTTACAATCTGAAGACTCTCAGATCTGAGGTTCATGGGTTAGACTCTTGTACGATTTGTGTTGTTGTATCCATGAGAACGACACATTACTCTCGATACTCATAATATGTCACTTCACTCAGGTGTAAATGAGAATCTGGCTTTAGAGTAGGGAGGGGTGACCCAGGTACTACTAATGATTTTGTTAGTATTTCACTTGTAATATAGTGTTGCAATTAAGCGGAGTCAAGGATGTCAACGGCTGTTGGAATGACAGTATAGCACAAACAATCATGTATAGACACAGCCTACATAGACTACCATCACAGCTTTTAGAGTAGGACATGTCAAGTTTTCTTTAGTCAGGATACCCCTTGGACGTTACCAATCCCTCGCAGTCCGGTCTCAGAATCACTCACTTGGTCCTTGTGTCAAGTACAGTAGAGTCAATGAGTCTGTTACGTTCTTTACATCCTCTTTGGAATTTGCATGGGACACCCCCAAGGGGTTCGCATATCTGAGGGTGGAAATCCTTGTTCTTGAGTAAAGTCAAATTTAATATACTCAGCGTTCGTAAAATGGGGCGGCATCGTATAATATTGTTCCCCAGGAAGTTGATAAAGTTACTGAATGGTCTGGCCTACTAAAGTCATAATATTTGTGAAATCAAGTTAGCTTGCTGCCTGGACTCGAGACGTACAGACCTCATAATTATGGTACACTCAGTATCCATACACAGCTTTATATCATAACACAGCACAATGTAATCATAATGACAATGATTACATTTAAGATACTATTACAAGGGTAATTGACAAGATGGTCTGTCTGGCTCTTTATCTCCCCCCAATCTCTCCACCCCCTTCCCCTTCCAAATCCCTTCGTGCCATACATGCCCACTTAACCACATTCTGCCGCTGTAACTTCCTTACAACCCTCTTGAAAAAGCACTCACCAGATTTAGCAGCACTCCAAAAAGGCTGCTGTTCTTAATGACCGGTACGCTTGAAAATCCGAATTTATCATACACCAAACTATGAAGTGCATGTCATTCATGCGTTTCACTCCTTTTCATCGGAAAGCTTCGGGGGCACGACAGATAAAAGGAATCGCATTTGCCCAGTGACTCTTATAGAGAATATGTACTTTTCTGTCATCTGGAAACTCATGTAATGAAGCAAGAGTTGTAAAAAAGAAGATTGCGATAAAGCGGTTTCGATTGTGTATTATTAAAGTGGGCCTTTTACAATATCATTGTTCCAGGTTTTGAAAGTAGCTTCAGAGGTAATAAAAAATGAATGAAAAATAATTGAAGATCTAGAAGTTAGTGTAGCGGGTAAGAGAGCCCTCATGATTATTGCATTGGCAAGAAAAGCATTTTAACAAAGGAGCTTTTATTATTTCAGAGTTTGCGCATTAACGATGGGATCTCTTACCAGCGAAAGAATTACATAGGTGCATCAGTACTTAAACCACTGTCAGTAGCTTTCGGCAGTGTTAATGTAATTCTTTCGAGGGTTAGACGTTCTACTGCTAATACAGACGTTCTCAGTTGATATTACGGTGCTACAATTTTAATAGCTCAACCTCTCAGCGTCCGCGTCCTCTAAAAGGCGCTAACTTGTAACGATAAAAACAAAGATCATGTCATCGCAGACTGTGATATCTATTAGGAAATTCCGTTGAAAAGGACGATTCGTCTCACATTCTATTAAATACTTTGTATGTTATATTCAGTGACAAGTCTGTGACAGCATGCGATGCCTGAAACTCTCTTCGGAAGACTGATTTTAGAGAAAATGCTTGGTTAAATACTTCCCCATCTCATTACATCATAACACTATTATTACCCAGCAGATCAGATTGCTCGTAAAAGTTTCTCAGTTTCCTGGAGAGCATACAATGCCGCTGCCATTTTCAGACACTGATCACGAGCATTCTGACAATAGCTTCCTCTGCTAATTGCCAGGTATCCACTTTACTGACGAGTGGGCCGAGGAAAATGTGAATAAAATGCTTTCCCATGGCAATTACAATATGATCTTGGCAAGAATCGAACCCGCAACCTCTAGATCTTGAGTCCAACGCCATAACCATTCGGCTACTGTGTATTCATTTCCAGAGACATCGGACTAACTTTCGGTAATTCGCAACAACAACAACAACAACAACAACAACAACAACAACAACAACAACAACAACAACAGCAACAACAAACAACAACAACAGCAGCAGCAGCAGCAAACAACAACAAAAAAAACAACAACAATAACAACAACAACAACAACAACAACAACAACAACAAATTATTTAAATCACATCCACCTGCCTATTTGTCAACTCACGACAAATTTCAGTTTATATCAATCATCCATTCCCTTATTTGGACTTCCTGCTTTTTCGAAAGCGATGTTCACGCATACCGAACTGGTAATGACAATGTTCCTGTCTGGTTACATGAGCGAAAAATACTTGAGGAAATATTCATTTCACCCTGTTGTCCTCTTCAAGGTTGGATACGCGTACACTGGGATAAGATTACTACAAAAATCACAAAACACGCTAACACATTTTGTAGTAAAAACACTTTGCAATATCCTAAAGCCTATTCTAAGCCAACTAGACTATTAGTTTGGTGCGTGAAAAGTATTTCAGAATAGTGCTGATTTTTTACGAATAAGTTTGCTTAGTGAATGTCTTCGAAACTAAGGCCTCGTTTTGTCGAAATAATTCTGTGCTCCCTCAACCCTTTCTCCCCCCTCCCCCCTCACCTCAAGCCCACAATCTCGTGAACTTAACGCATAACCTCTGAGCACTAGTGTAACTCTTTTGGCAAGTTCTGAGTGCACTCCTTGCGGACATGAACCAACAGTGCATCTACTATCTGACCGCATCGCACTTAGTGTCTACATTTTTGTCCACTAACACAGACCAGTGGATGGGACTCGTGTTAAGAGACTCATTCTATACCAGTTTTGTCGTGGAGACCGTACATAATTCATGCCAATTCCCCCCTTTTGTCTGAGTTCCAAGACTATAAGAAGAATAAGAGCGGTTAGCGCCGGTTCCCTGTCACTGGTATGCAATGATTAGCAAATAATGAAGTTCTGTTTATGAAGTTGTTCTTGCCACATAATGTGAATATAAATTCATACAAAATGAAAAAAAACAACTGATGCCTTCGGTGTAAAAGTGCATGTTGCCAGTACTGTCGTATAAAGTCGTGTGATAATATGTCATACGGCATTAAAGATACGTCTCTAAAATTATGTTAGTGTATGGATAGCTCTACAATTATCATTTTTTAAATGTTTAGTTGATTATCTTCTCTTCCTCTACCACTGAAATATTAAACTACATGTAAAGTGGAACCTCAATAATAAGTATACCCTGATGCATGGTGAAGGCATATGTGTACTTATAATGAGGTGTATTTAATATCGAGATCCTTCTAGGTACTGAAATAAAAGAATAACAATGAATTAGAGCATATGATATTCATACTTAATATCAAGGTATGCCTTATTATATTAGCGTTTAATTTCGAGATTCCACTGTATGTGGCACAGTATAAAAAAAGCGGCAATGCTAACGCTACTCTACTAAAAGTTCACTGAGTAGGGCTATATAATATATGATTTATGCACAGTAGCGTGGCAAAATGGCAGTTTAAGTTATGAGCACTCATTAGTGAAAAGAGGCTGATGGAAGCCCATATGGAAGGCACAGCGGTGGTAGAGAGGGTTTTTTTTTTGTAAATATTGAATGGGAAACAAAGAAACCCAGTGTCTCTATAGCTATGTTACCTAGCTATTATTACAGGTCTTCGTGCCGCTTCGTAATATACAGACCCATTAATGAAAAAAAAAATGTGAAGATTATTTCATCTTGCAGCTACTCAAGTCCTACCGGCCTAGACTATACAATTACATGCCAATGCATTTTGCAAAAAAATATTTCATAATGTTACACAACATTCAAACACTGTAGCCTACAACAGACTGTAGACTCTCCATGCACTTGACTGAACTCTGCATCGATATAAAAACTGGAAATCGTTTCGACCAGATACATATATTTAAAGAAAAATTGACTACTGACTGGTTTTTATGGGAGAAATTACCGATCGTCCCATGCATTCGACAAAAAAAAAAAAATTAAAAGAGAAAATGCAAATATTTTTTAGGGGCGAGAAAAACATGTGATCGGAAGTTTCTCCGGATTTTTTTTTCAAAGAGCAGGGAGTGCCCTTACTGGCCTTTTCACCTACTTTTAACTGTCACACAGCATGTGATGGTGTGGAGGGTAGTACAGTGATCATGACTTTGCGGAACTGCATGTTACTGTCACCAGTGTATCGTAACATTGATATTCTAATCTATACCGATTAGACTGATGTGCCGATAAGGTTTTACATAAAAAAACAACAGTAATTTGTCATTCATAGACTACTTCGTACGGTGTTGCTTAAAGTCACTGAGCTGAGCAGTCTGCCCTATACAGCAACAAGAAGAAGAAGAAGAAGAAGAAGAAGAAGAAGAAGAAGAAGAAGAAGAAGAAGAAGAAGAAGAAGAAGAACAACAACAACAACAACAACAACAACAACAACAGCAGCAAATTTTAATTCATTTCAATAAACTACATGATTTACCCATCATTCAAAATAATCCTAAAAGTCCAATGAGTGTTTATTGCCAGACAAATAAAACTGGGATGGGAGAATTAATATCCTGGAGAAAATGCATTCCTAACCTCGATAAACAAAAACTGAGACCATGGATTTTGCAATCCCCCAGGAAAAAGATTCCCCTAGATTTTATCAGTGAAACAACCTATTATCTCCTGAAGACAGAACGGTTTTTATACAGAAGAATCATCTCTTTTTTTTTTCTATAAATGCATTTACGCGTACTTAGGACCTTTCATTACAATAAAATAATTGCTAGAGATCTCTTTTTCCTTCATACCCTATTTCTGTATGTAGCCCCATGCTTCAATCTAAGAACCCGCAATTGTGTGAAATTAAAAAAACAAAAAACAACTCTGAAAATAAAGTTATAAGACAAAAATATAAGAATAGCAAATCAAAGTGACATTTTATGCCTTCTATATACCCAGGGCTTTTCAGCATTCAAGGTTGGTGGAAGCCTTGTTTTTCGGTAGTCTGAACAATACCTCTGTTGTTTGTTTATTGTTGTTTTTTTTTTCTTTCTAAAGGTGTGGCTAACCAGGTGCATGGAGCCACAATGCATTATGGAATACGACACTGTACGTTAAAGGGAACGAAGAGAATCGAAACAATTAAGAACCCCAAAAAACCCCGAGGCGTGACAAGTGTTGCACTGATTGTCTATGTTGTCATCTTCTTGTCTTTTTTGTTGGTCACGTACGCTGTGCATTGTGGGGCCTGGGTCTACCATGGTGGCTGATTCGTCCTAACCTTTTTTATCGTTGACATGCGATGGCGGAGAGAGATATGAACAATCGGGTGAGATTGGAAGTCTTTCAAGCACAAGTGATCTCCGGTTACTACACCATTGCTTTTACACTATAAGATGCACAACAGAATTTCATGGCCTAGAGCTCCAGGCAAACCCGTTGTAATGATCTGGTCACCGTTACGTCGATACCGTTTTACAGTGGAACCTCGATAATGCGAACCACAATGTTTTTACTGCGTCATTAATTAAGTATGAAATTACCGTTCATAATCATTCTATCATCTGGACCCTGATACTAAGTACACATCAGTAATATGTATATTTGTATAAGTTTTCCAAACATCTTGGCATATTTATCATCGAGATTTGACTGTTTATCAAAGGTCGCTCATGAACTCGAATTCCTCACGATCTCGAAATTATGCAGTGCCCCAGAATCTGAGTTCGTGTAAGCCTGTTTTTATTTATCAGTGATATGGATCCCAGGTTGCTCAAGGCAGTATTAGGGTTAGGCAGTACTGATACTAATGTAGAACGATCGCACCATTTACGAAGCAGAAGGGGTACTGATCTTTCTCCTTCTCCCACTCCTTCTCTAGAGATGCAACCCTTCATATAAGAGCCGCCCCTGGCTCCACCAAATGACACGACGAGAGCAGAAGGAGAGAAGGAGGGTAAACCTACCTAGTCACGGTCTCTTCTCTCCTCTACGACTTTGGGTTAGCGGCCCCGGTTTGAAGGGCGGCACACAACAGCACACACATTATCTTATGAAAACACTGAAAACTTGAGGCAAGTTTGATAGCGAGTGATAGTACAAGGAAAAGACAGGCGCTAACTTGACCCGCGATAAGCGGCCATGTTAGGCGCGATATCCCACACCGGCACGTGACCTATCCAGCGAGCAGTCGGACAAACAGTCAGCGATCATGAACGATATCTCGGCGGAGGACCGGCTGCTACCTCATTACGGAACGCGCGAATGCCCACCGATTTCCCTGTCAATACCGACTAGCACGTCTACCCTAACGACTCTCTGATGTGGAGCAGTTCAAAGGCACAGTTGGACCAAAATAAATGTTGACAAAATAGTGATTAAAATACTTTCTCCACGCGGCCGTGGGAACTGACATCCCGGGCGGTAGTCGAGTGGCAGCCGCAGGCAACTCTGTTTAATTTTTTCTCTTCGCATCTTCCGCCTTCCGTCTCTTGTTCCGCTCCTTCTGCTTAGTCCTCTTTCACACTTTTCAAAGTATAATTACGTATCACTTTACATATCTAGACCTACGTGCAATCCATATTTGCAGGATGCAGTTTTAAAAAAATATTGGGTGGCTTTGCTTGGGAAGAGGGGAGATGATGAGAGGGTGAAAGAAGCACAGTTAAGATTGAATATTATATTACATCATATTACATGTATATCGCCTCATTTGACCTAATAAAAGGTCGTATGCACAATAATTTAATGATGGCATATCATAACCTTATACTTTGAGAGGTCAGTGTAGGCTAAATGTACTGTATATATTATTTTCAGCCGTTTCGATTTTTTTTTCAGTGACCTTATGTTATGAATAGCAGTCCTACAGGGGCGGAAGGAGTGGGTGAGGGAGAGAGGGAGGGGGAAGTAGGGATTACGGAGAAAGGGGACAGGGGGAGTATGAAGCAAAGATAGGTTAGGAGTGCTCAAGAGAATTCATTAGCGAAGACCACTGATCTTTAGGTCAACACCTATAGAGGTAACAGATCGGGGTTTTAGATCCACTCCACTTGATCAACGTACAGGTCCTGATGTATAGTTATTGTTGGTATTTTTCATCCGTCTTGGTTCCGAGTTTGGTGGGTCTGGTGGTCTATTTTTGCAATAGTTTTACTGTGCCTTGTTTGAGAGCACTTTCTTTCTTTCTTTCTTTCTTTCTTTCTTTCTTTCTTTCTTTCTTTCTTTCTTTCCCATCTCCACTCCACTCTGTCTCAGGCACTGCAGAATAATAATGCATTAGTTTGAAATAATGAGAACAGAGTAAGTGCTTAACTCTGGCCATCATTTAGCAACTATATGGAAAAAAACAACAAAACAACAACAAACAAATTTGCCCGGGATTGGTTTCTCATTCATAGATATATGAGGGGAATTCTTATTTCTTTATAATCGCTTATACATTTATAATAGTGGATTTTAAATTTTAATGTGTCCTGGCATACTATGCTGATTTGTCGACATATGGTGAAAAGGTATGATTAGAGATTTACACGATCATGTCAAAAAAAAACAACAAAACAACCAACGAATTATTTCGTAACAATATGCATGAAATTGGACCCAGCAATTTAGATGACACCTACAATAGTATTATTTAGTCCATTGGACTACTTCAGACTACCGTTCCGGTAGCTTTCCAGGTTCTAGTTTTTGACATTATGGAGGGTAAAATGTCGGCTTTCTTCATGACGTGCATTTTGCACCATTTCGCGCGAATGCACCAGATGCTTTACATCGACCTCAGAATGTGCTAGAACGCTCCAAATGTTTCACCAAGAACAATATCTGTCTGGATTCATGGACCTAAGGTTATGTTCCTTCTGATCGTGCAATTCGTTTACTTCCTTGACGACAGCATCTTATTAAGTTTCAGTAGGGTGGAAGCCCTGTGCCGCCATGTTGTCAAAACTTTCGGAAATTACATGACCGTTTAGTTCTTATTCTGACGTGGTTATATTAACTTGTATTGAGAAGTGTTTGAGTGAACTAGACTTTTGGATGGCATATGTAAGCTATAACTAGTATTTGATATGAATGGCATTCTGAAACTTTTGGGTAGGCTCTAATAATATTTTCCATCAGTTATGTTTAAAAATGGTCATTGGCAATCCTATCTGCATTGCTCGGGCTTCTTTTCCTATTACACGTAGACCTAGTCTAAATCAAAAGTGTATGTGGGGGAGGGGGGAGGGGAAGGGTGGGGACCCGTCGGTGCTTATCTCAGCATAATCCAGACAGCGCGAAGGAAGTACATAATATCTAGATGTAAGATAATAAATTTTAATACTGGTATCACCCCGCGACCGCCGCGTTTGCCAAGAGAAATGAAGCGGCATTGTCATATATCATATAATGCAAAAATATGCCTGCGATTTATCTCAGTGTTCAATTTCACAGCGGAGATGGGATTTGCGGTCTTATTTCCCCTGAATCCACAGCCCGCTTAACGGCATCTGCCCGGTACCACCGCGAGACGGCGTTTTACATGGATAGAGCGCATGGAATTTCAGTGCCATAATACAGACATTAACTGTGCTCTTTGTGGTGGATCTTCATGCCGAGACACAGAAATTAAATAAAGTCGACTCCACTTACTGGAAACCAGGTTAATCGCAACTTAACTCCCTTTTTGATCGCCGCATTTCCTGTCAACCGAGTACTGTACATGCACTCTAATATCTACAAGCAAATAGCACCCATTCTTTGAATGGGAATGCCGTGCTTGAACACTGAATTTGTAATAGGGGTACACTGGCACCGACGGAGCGACGCGATGTACATAACATTATTATATACATACGTCTGGTGCCGAGGAAGTCAAGAAGAAAAGAAAGGCAGTCTATCTCAGCAAACACAATTTATTTCGTATACAGTTTACAGAATGCCCACAACTGAAAGTCTCACACAGAATATTTTTTCCCTAAATAATAATACCAGATATCCCCCATACCCGCCACTTTTTTTGCACACACACGCACAGACACAGACACACACACAATCCTCATTTGAAAGTCCTGTAACTTCAAGAGTTATTTAGAAACTGGTATGGAAGTTTGGACCCTTCAACACAACAGCAAAGCAGATCTGAAAGTTTCACTGCTGTAGATATTATAATTTTCTGTCTCTCTCTCTCTCTCTCACAAACACACACGCACACACACACACACACACACAGGCACACACACACACTCATGCACGCACACACACACACACACACACACACACACACACACACACACACACACCTACACAGAATGCTATTGTTAGGGATTTTTTAAAATGTACAGTAATTAACCATGGCTTTGCCATAGCATCTTGAGATTTGAAATTTGCCACTGGCACACACCATCAGCCTACCACAGTTCAATTAAAGAGGAGCACGCTAAATACGCACACGCCTAGTACGTAAACAAGGCTACTGATTACAGCATTTTTGGTCCCGAATGTTCATCTTTAAAGATACGTATCTGGTTAATTCGCAATTCTGTTAATAAGTACTCTTTTGGTCGATCCCAGTGTGTACGTACTATCTGTGCTCCACTGTCCAAAGGACTTGAATGAATGAGGTGATTAAACTTTAAATTTCAGTAAAGTTGTATTGGTCACATGATAATTTTGTTTTTCATTTTAAACGTCCTACTTAGACGCACGGTTTCAAAAAAATTATAAGTAAGAGCTGCTGCTGGAAGGACAATAAAGTATGAGCAATACCCTCTGATTTAAATTCAAAACCCCTATTTCAGATTTTATGTCCCGTCATGTAAATCACTCATTAAAGACCCAGAAACGCAGTGCAACATTACATTCTTAAAGTAAAATGTGCTATTCTTACTTTTTCTTAACCGACGTATCGCACTGCATGACCAAACAACTGTGACACTGCAATATGCGTGACAGTATGGCTGACTGACTGTTATAAAAGGAAAGAAAAGATCTGTTGCGACATAGTGAATCGCGGCAATTATCGCTGTCAGCTTATGGTGTAAATATCAGTAGTAGCAGGGATAAGATGTGTACAAACGTTTTGGCGTCAAAAATAAATTGCTGATTAACTTAAGCTTACTTCTAAATATTTTTTTCTTAATTAAATGGTTTACATAAGCTAATAAAAAATTGTTGCTTTTATTCGAATATGGGTGACGTTTCTATCTCGTGTACGTGTCTGTCATAAAAAGGTTACGCAATCTCAACCTTTGAACTGTACAGAATTATGACCCTTTGCAACCTGCGTCGCTAGCTGGAGTCTTTGAATATCTTTGTGTCTGTTAATCATAGTGTCACAAGATTACTTTCGTCAAATCGGTGAAGTGTTAAATTCTAGCAAACACTGCACCTATCCACTGTCCAGAATCATATGATTCTTTGATACATGTAATGGAGAGGGGGTAATCTCGAATAATTAGATGACCATGATTACATCCCCCAGAATGTGGTGTGTGATTTTGTGAAAGCATGTGTGTTTTTATGTGTGACTCTTTGCGTGTCCTAATCAGAAAGCTCTGTAGAATTTAGAGTGCACTTGAGTGTAGATTGGGAGTAGGAGAGAGGGTGAGGGTGCCTGCCCATATCGCACTGAGGCCGTAGTTACTAGTCACAACTCTCATTCCGCAAGGTCTTTCTCCATAAGATCCTCTTGGAACATCCTTTGATTATCAAAAACATTGGTTTGAGGAGGGCCACTTATTCTTGAGCTTAGGAACTTCCGGGCTCTCGCCCTCGTTGTGACGGCTCTGCAACGTGTTTAAATATAAATACATGTAGAACGAGGGTCGCGCGTTTTCTTTTTCCTACACGAGGGGCACAGACATGCCTCTTTCCTCTTAGATTGCACGAAGAAGGTGCCGGGCCAGATTTCCGCAATTTTAGTGTTTAATGGATTCTACCGAATCTCTCACTCCCCCAATGTCCAAATGCACCATTAGCCCAAAGTACTTGGAATGAAACGCGAAATCAGTATTTGTAATTTGTAAGGATTTGGTCCAGGGTCAAACGGGAAAGGCGTGACCGATGTTTTGAAAAAAAAAGCAAACAAAAAAACATCAAAAAAACTATGAAATCAAATACCACAGAGATCAAATTAGAAGGAAGTCATGACCAGAAACCTGATCCTTGGTTAGACTGAACACCATACAGTATATCTGACGCCATTAATTTAGACTAAAAAGTAATCTTATGGGACGTCCGTTACGCAGAATTATGACGCCACCATCATAACCACATTTCTGGTCATAACCCAAAGAATTCAGATGGTGGAGCCACGATGGATTTATTTATTTTCAGATCTTCAGATGGATAATACAATTTGATTTCATAAAATTGCTTGTCTGAATTAGGCTGTGGTTCACTGCATCACTCTTGGTATTACAATGCTCCCCATTCAATCCAGTACTACATTTAGCAATCCGACATCCTACATTATCCTTAACCCACTTATTACTTCTCGACTGTAAGTTTTTGCTTGACCATATTTTTCCTTCTCTGCCATGCCAAGATAACGAAAATCCACATTACTTAGATCTACTTTCTTGTTGTTTTTTTTTTTTTCAGATTTAGGAATAAGATGTCCGGAGCCCGAGCCACCAGAGCACGGCATTATTATTGGAGAAGGTAGCCAAGTGGGCTCGGTAGTGTATGTTCAGTGCCTTGAGGGATACAGGCTGGATGGCCCGACAGTGATGGCTTGCATGCCGGTGGGGGAAGGGGCGCAGTGGGACATGGGACGCTCCGTACAGAGACATTGTTTAGGTGAGCCTCAGAAACACTTTCTGTTGATGAATTATGATTTAGTATAAATGAAGACTGGTAATAGTCTTCAAGTCAATCAATAAATCTGCAGTAGACTCACTTTCATACCAATGGTCCGCATCACTCAAGCATGGACTTAATGTGAAATGGACCTTACAGAAATACATTAATTTGCATTCTCTGTCCCCGGTATTTCAGCCTCCATAAAAACAACCTCACAATATCGTTAAGGTGAGCACAGATGCTTCGACTTTGTTATGGTCTTCAGACTTATAGAAAAGCGCAGTAGACAAGTATGAAACTTAGAGCTGCACCATCCGATCTTTTCTCTTCCATTTACGTCAGTCTCCGTATTCCCCCCAAAGATCTGCTATATATATGCAACGACAAAACACTAACATGTTCAAACCAAATCCCAATTATGCGGTATTTTTTGTCGTTGCACAGCAGAAATGATATAATACTTGAATAGCATTTATGGAATCTTTTGTCATTAGCATTGCTGGGGTGACCACAAAGGAACTCATAACCCATCAGTGGAGACCCGATCTGTCAATTTTTTTTTTAAAACGAAGCCATTTCTCATCGCTTCACATGTACCACTCTCGCACCTGCCCAGTTACTCATATCATTAGGAAATTTGAGTACGTATGTTTTCGAAAAAAAAAAAAGGACACGCCTCTCTCCTGTCCGATTTTGAAAAGGGATGAGGTTTCATCAGTACTGACAGTACCAATGCGCTTTGAAAGAAATAGTCGACCCACCCCTTGGCCTCCTCTTCAGCAAATTTCCAACCAGATGACACCCACTAATACAACAGCACTGAGAAAGCCGCTACCATACGATTACCTAGATATCCATTTCGTTTAATGGGACTGAAAGCATTCAACATGTTTACCAAGCGGGTTTAGACGAATAATCCAGGGCTTTTCTAGCCTAAATCCACTGTTGACACTCCCTTTGCTATTCCCTAGAATGTGTATGCACTGAAACCCTTCCCAGAACTTGAAAAAAAAAAAATAAACAGGGATAAAAATAATCAGCGATCTGACCAGAGGGGTCACTTTACTGCTGCAAGGCGAGGACATTTAGAAAGCGTCAAGAGCTTGAAGCCAGTGGCGTATCTGCGAAGAGTGGCGCCTATAGCAAGCGCTGATATTGCACTGTTCTTGCGGAAAACTGCATTTCAAAACCCCAAAATTTGCACCAAGAATTGCATGCAAAATTGGTAAAAATTGCTTCATAATTTGCAAAAATAACTTCGTAACTTCGTAAGCCGAAATTTACTACCATGTCGCACAATGTAGAACTGGAACACATTTTCGGTGTTCCTGCTCACGCAGTACTGCGACACTGGCAGAAAAAAGTGCACTTTTTGGCCAAAATCAGCAAAATTTGCCCCAAATTTGCAGAAAATGCCTAAATTTGTGGACATTAAAATTTGCAAAATTGCAACCAGGCCCTTAAAAATGCGGAAATTTGCGATAAATTCCGACCGCAGTTTTCTGGGGAGACAGACTGCACTGCACCTCTATCCAAACCTGACGTTCATCTTTTAGATAACTTTACCATAATATCCGCTAAAAAATACACGGCTACGTTCGTTTATTCCCTGCAGTATCGAGAAAGGGACTGTCCTTGTAGTGTGTGGGCTGTCCTTAGCAATGGGTATAGTTTTGTTGAGCGTTGGTCACGAGGACAGATGCACACCCGCTAGAAGTTTGTTAGATACGTGACGTCTTTTGTCCTCAACGGAGGAGAAAGCTCGGCAATTTGGCGTAATTACCTACGGTTTTAAATGTGTTTGTGGAACGCCTTATCAACGACGTTGTGTCGGCGGAGGATATGGCAAGAATCAGTGGTGGTACGAATGTTAAAGAATAAGGTCGCAAGTCAGTGCATTATTATCTGTCTCTTCCGCATTAGTCGCAGCCATTTTGGTTTGCCTAGAGACTGATACTTCCTTTGCTAAAGAATGGGTGTGGCTTGCTTTTCCGTCAAATTGCAGGGATAAACAAACGCCGCCCAGGTCAAGCTCCTTAGTCTATATTTTAACAAATGATGACACTTCTTGGAAATCACAACTGCGCGCCACAAAACCCAAAGTTTCAGCGTCGGAGAATGGTTTTATTGCTGGTTGTCACTGAGCAGTGGCACTATTGTTCCCAACCCGGTGTTTTTACTTTATAATAAAAAGTGGCCATCCTAGTGGTGATAATCCTTAATCATAAAGACAAATCATACATCAGAAGAAAATTATTTTTGTGTGATTAGCCGCAATTGGCTTGAATGACTAAACACTGCTCAGTGACGCTCCGCCAAACGTGGCGACCTGAGCAGTGCCATACCTACCAAAGCATAGATACGCCCCTGTTTAAAGCAGGGCAGACAGCCTCATCCGGCAGCTTCTCTTTTAGTAGCCCACGAGTGCAACACTTCAAAAATAAGAATCTGAAACGCAATATCCTTTTTTTTTCGGTGTCTGGCCCATTTTTTGTATGCTGCTGTCTGGTCAGTCCTCCTAATCCTCTTGCAGTGACCCCCAAATGCCTCTTTCACTGCTGTGTATTACTATAAGATACCATAAAACATTTCATGAGCCCACAAAAGAAACGGCCCAGACAGACATTGACGTTTGCGAAGCCAATAAGATCTGATCTTTCAGTAGTGCACAGCAACGAAAACTATTTTTCTCTTTAGTGTTGACTGTATTCTCTTTCCTCAGAAAGAAAAAGTGTTGATTTACTGCACAATTTTGTTCACCCCCCTCCCCCCAACCGCCAACCTTCTCACAAAAAAAATCCAGAAACATTGTTATGAAAAGCTAGGACTGTATGTGTGTATGATCGATGTAGGAACATTTATTGTAAACTATGTACATGTGCATAATAACTTTACTGGGAGGCCTTGCCACTTCTGATGGATATGGTGTTTTGACAGGCCAAAACTTGAAACTTTGCGTCACATGCTTACATTGCATACTGAAAGAAATTTTGACAGTCCTGAAATCTCACATGTTGTCTTCCCGATAAGACATGAATGCTAAATCAAAATGTTCTTATTATGGATTTCATGGCATGAGTGAGTGCTTAAGTGTTTAGATTGCATCGTATCTTTTTTTTTTCTAACCCCCCCCCCCC
>JAWQUT010000202.1:1121464-1156029 GCA_033807755.1 Ellobium chinense | reverse complement strand
TAGTAAATGCAATATAAAAAGAAATTCCACATCTATTTAACATGTCATCTTACGCATGACCTGGTCTATGATACAAAACATGAACTGACTGACCACATTTTTTATTCTTCAGAAGAAGAGCCTGCGCACGAAACATTGCCCGACATTGAAACAGCCCACGAGGACACCTTGCTAGGGACGCAACCCAAAAAATCAAAATCAGATACGAAAAACATCAGTAATCCCCCTTCAATAAACCCCCGGATACACCTATCGTGGGCCCAAAAGCAGAAACTGAAGGAAATGGAGTTACAAGAAGAAGGTAAGGAAAAAGGTAAATAGTCAGTTGGTTATTTATTTTATGATATTTATAATCCACGGCATCGGATATTTTCAAACAATCAAAAAAAAAAAAAATTTTAAGACTAGACTTTTTCAGTGTTGTCACTTTGGTCATGTGCTTTTCCTTTACAGGGGGAGTGATTTTTTCCCCCCTACATTTCCTTACGGACGACGACGAAGTAATTACTGTAGATGAAAAAGATCTTGTAATTTACTGTTAAAAAGAAGAAAAACAGACATTTTTTCCTACGTCACCCTTCGTTTCACGCTTTTCCCCAAGAACTAATATAAAAAGCAATTTTCCCTAGGTAGGGGAAATGGCTTTTTGTACAACCATTTTACCTTACCATAGAGGAAAAATAGCTTTCAGTGGCAACACTGATTTTTGGAAGTAGGGTGACTGGCTGTCCTCGGAGACACTCAAATACATGTAATTGATAACTGCTACTGAGAGAGTACTATAGACATTTTCAGGAAAAAAAAATAAACAAAGCCAGTGAGGGTCTATCTGGTTGCTGGCTATAGATCTATCCTTCACAAAGAACAATATACATAATGGAAAAAACAAATTAGTCCGAGAAATCAATTGAATATTGGAGTATAGACCTACAGTTTTAATTTTACGTGTATTTGACCTTCTGTGGATATTGCCCAATACCGAACACAACGAATTTGAAACCACATGTAATAGTATTTGGAAAAACCCCAAATATTTTTTGTCATGGTGCAAGTATACAGTGCTTTGCAAATTGTAATCTGCAGTGGTAAATTCCATCAATTACAATATGATTTAAAGTAAAGCAGGCAGATACACCACTGATGTGTTATCAAGTTTGGTTTCATATTACATTACATAGCAATCGTTATCTCTGCCACAAGGTCTGACTACTGATAACACAATCAAATTTTCGTAACTTAATAGCCTACCGTTCGCAGGGCAGTAGGCGCAATAAGCACTTTTTGGTATACACTTCGTCATAAAAACATATATCTGTCATTCATGAGAAGTTATGCCCCTTGAAATGCTCACACTGAGGCTGAACTGTTAGCTTTTGAGATGCGGTATCAAATGATCATAGGCTCTATTGAATATTAAAACTTGGCTAAGACAGTCATCCTTTAAACAAAGTACAATTATATAAACTGTACATGCACCTTCTTAAAACTATGTTTCAACAAGACAGGCTCGGTTGTGAGTTGTAGACAAGCGATTATCCTGACCAGTAAACTGGCTTAATCAGGGTACATGAATTGTACATATAATTAGGGTACAGTACTTCATAGTCATACTAGCGATGTCTTCCAAAAGAATCCCTCCAAGTTTCCATGCTGTGTTTTGTATGAAATTTGACATCGAATGGCCCCCTGTCATCTTTAGGGCCTAAACCGTTCCTAGCAGATGCACACAAATCTCAGTTTGACTGACTGCAAGTCAGATGTAAGTGACTACAGTCATTATTGATCTTTAGCAGCAGAACATTATTTTATGCATCCTAACATTCGTGGAAGTTATGACTTGATCCCGCCTGTTGTACAACTCAACCGGATAAAGTTATCCGATTCCGAATGATTGTTATTCAGAATGCTGGAACTTTCGATTACAGATGAGCCAAAAAGAGGATTGCAAAAAAAAAAAAAGAATCGCCAAAAGTAATTTAAGCACCGATAACTTAAATGTGACATGTGCAAACCTTTTTTATTGTGAAATTCAGAAACTACATAAATGCTAATGCTGTTGATTTTTTGATCTTTGCAGAGCCCGTGGAACATGAAATTTCTGTTCAGATCCCCCCTATCTGTCTCCAGAAGCAAGATGTGGGACCTTGCAGAGCGGCTTTCAAAAGATATTACTTCAGCAAAGCAGATATGGAATGTCATCGATTCATTTTTGGTGGCTGTCATGGAAATGAAAATAATTTTGAGACAATGGAGGCATGCAATATGGCCTGTTTAGGACACAACTAGAACCAACATCAAGACCTGAGACACTGACCCTCCAAAAAAAAAAACAAACGAAAAGAACTTTAATAACGGAAAAACGCTTGCATGCAAATTGGCAAGACTTTTGTTTAACATTTTTGGCCACTGAAATAACTAGACTGAAAACCAGTGATATTTTTACTTCTCACACCTCTCATAGTCCCACATAAGACAGAAAAACAGAAACATGGTTTCCATATGTGTTTGAATGTACTACTCTTTCATGTGCTCCATGGTTTGTTGCTATTGTCATAATTACATGCGTTCACGTAACAAATTATCAGTCATGTAAAATAAATCCATTTTATGTGTTATTCTTTTAACTTAAAACTCGGGTGAGTGGCAATAGAAAACAATAACTTATGTGTTTGACTTTTGATGTGTAAAGCATCTCCTTGTATAGTCCTCTGTGGGTTTTTCTAATGTGGGAATTTAGCAAAAATGTCCTCTGCCTTTTAAGTTTAAGAATGATCTTTTAGGCATGTGATTTCCTTCTGTATATTTTTTCCTGGACATAGTGTTGTTCAATATTTTTATGCCTACCTCCTTGACAGACAGGTATCATGGAAATCTGTATTCATGCAGAGAGGAAATTAAGTTTGTGTCATTTCTAGAATGAGATTTTGAAAATGAGTTCATATACAGTATAAATATTTTGAACGATACATAAAGAAGTAGGGTCCTGTCACTGTTTTTATGGACTGAATTAAATGTGCCTCACTGTACCTGCATGTGCTAAATTTAGCAAGTGCCTAAAGTATTTACTGCCTAATTTTCATGAAAGCACAGAGTCGAATTTACATGACCACAAAAACTGTAAAATGGCACAGTGTATGAAGCCTTTTCCACTAAAGATTAGGTGAATATATTTACGGCACTTCCCTCATGGTTACACTTAAAAATGTGATTTTTTTTTTGTTTTTGTTTAAACTATTTAAAGCTGATGTGGCATTTAAATGAACTGCTTTGATAATTAAAAATATTCATCTGTCTCCAATGTCCCTTTGTCAGGTCAAAAGCTACAATTGCCAGTACATGTATATAAAGATTACAGTTCTTTTGATTGTTATGACTTTGCAGGGGTTGCCCATAATGGAAGTGGGTAATGTCTTTTTTTAACCCTTGTGCCTTCATGGTCAAACCAGTTCTCACATTCTCATCACTATACTTGGTGTGACAGTAGAATATATTCACATGCCAGCGCCAACATTGTGACGCAGCGGTTGAATTTTGCAGCCCAGTGTCAGTTGGTCAGCCGGCAGACAGCACGCAGAACCTTTAGTATCTGTAACAATGGTTGCGCAACAGCGGGAAGCTGGACCTGAAGCATCTCTCACTCCTAGAGTTAATACATCTTTTACACTAAACAAAGTGAAAATACATTTACTGGCTGGGATGTTAGCAGAAAACATGGTATGGTTGAATTATATGTTGTTAAAAATAAAACAGGATCACACAAGTGGACCTGCAGTGTGTATTCACATTCATTGTCTTTCCCACGGTGTATTTACATTTTTGTCTTTCCCACAGTGTCATCCCACCAGCAAGGTTTTATTTTTTATACAGCACAACAGAGCACTATGCAATAGAAATGATTTGTTGAGTGTTAAAAACAAAATCAGATGTAAAATACAGATTTGAAAACTTCATGTGACACTAACAGCACTGAGTTTTTGTTTTAAAAATCCTCAGACACAAGGAAATGATATGCATATGATTTTGAAAAGTGCTATGTACTGCTTATTGGAAAAATCGGATATTCCACTAGGAGATGTGTCACATTTTTGACTGATGAACATTTTTTAAGTTGGAAGAATTCCTGACTCATAGCAGAGACTATCCGGCAGATCTCTGTTTAACTTGACGATATCTTGTCACTATTATAAGACTAACTGCCAAACAATTTTAGACCATACTGCTTAATGCTTTCAATGTCTTGAAAACAGATTCAACAAAAAGCCTGAATGCAAAGAATCCTCCACACTTACAAAAGTACTCTTAATAAGACTTAATGCACATTACGACAGCAAACACACACCAATGCCAGTGCATGAACACAGTGAGTATTAATGGAATAATGGAAGCAGTGTCAAGTGTCACTGAGAACTACAAAAGTACAGTCTCAAGCTGTTGGTGCAGTGTGTGACACAGACAGATGAAGTTTTAAAGCCAATAATATAGTGTGTGTATTGTATCTGTGCCACAAGTGTGGAAACTCAAGTAGATCCTGACCAACACATTATATATTCTAGTTGACCAACTCATTCATATGAAGATAATATTATTCATAATTCCTCAGTGATTAGATATGCAGGTTTGGATGGTTTCAAAATGAATGTAAGTTTGTACTTCATTGCTTGGATATCTCTTTACACTGGTTGTAGTTATATTGTTGATGAATTGTTTAGTGACAGAATGGTTGAATGCTATAGGCCTACTCAGACACCAATCAATAAACATCTTGTTTTGATTTTTATTTGAGGTTACAATGTATTTTCATGATTCCTGAGGTGATAACAGTAATACAGTGTATATAATCTAAAAATTGTTTGAATGATATGAATGGGGTGACATGAATGATTGAGTCTGATGTTTTAGATGGTATGTTAATGGCTTTGTTAACCACTTAAATTGATTTATAACGAGGAAGATTTGTTACTCAAAAGTAATACGCCCATCACTGAAGTCTGGTTCACTTAATTTGAAGGGCTGGAGGTGAACAACTGTTTCAGTCTAATAGGAATTGAGTCAGCATCCACATTCTGTAGTGTTTTCTGGAATATCCTCATTTATATTTAATCTTTGCCTCTCCTACTGATCAGCTAATATAATTACTACATTGAAGTAAACTTATGAGCCTGTCCAATGTAGGAGGAGGTTAAGAAACCTTGCAAGTCTCGCCGAAGTAAATTAGACCTGATTTCAAAAGCATACTTGATGCCCTCCCCTGTCTTGCCTCACAAACATGTTATAGACACTGGTCTGCAAAGCCATGGATATACAATGGGTGTCTGATCACATTTTTTTGCATTGTTAATCATTCCCTTCAAACCTAAAATTTTTCAGGGAGAAAAGAAAGAGGTGTAACCAAACACTAGTAGACATGCATCACGCTTTCTGTCTAGTCACTTACTGGGAGTAAGACTCTTGTAAAGCCTCGACTTCACTTAACTTTTGTTTCATCATTAATTGTTCACGAGCTTGTGTTTAATACCAAACCTTCCAGATTAAACTTGTTTTTTTTAAAAATAAAATTATCCAACTGCTGTGTTGTTTCTGTGGATTGACTTTTGTGTTCCTTTGTGGCTCCTTTCACTAACTCTTGAGTATGAGCAGTCTGGCGGTACAGTCTACCACCATGCACTTGCAACTCCTTAGAGGTTTTTGAAAAAAAAAATATTGTGATTAAAATGAGTTCTGACTATCCATTTACATTTATAAAGAAATATAGAAATTCGCAATAAGAAAATGGTGCAGTTATGCGGTAGCTGCGAATAGCCAGACTGCACTCTATCAGTGACATAATATTGTGTTTTTATGAGTTGCTAGCTGCCTTGTCTTCACCTGATTCATATACAGTTCAAAGGAGTCAGCCATAAATTATGTACATGTACTGTATGTCCTTGAGGGGAGGAGTGTGGGGAGACTTTTTTGCCATTGTATGAAAAGCATTTATAAGATGGGTTGAGGAATCATCAACAGCCAGTGTTTTCTCCAAACTGCGTGCTAATGCAAATCATCCCTTTAATTTCAATTTCTCCCAATAGATTCATTAGATGTGCACAGATCCCTTTATTTCCTGCCCACAAACCAGAGGGAGTTTAAGAAATATCAAGGAAACATCATTTCAAACTTTACAAATTTCTTTAAAAAATTTGGGGTGGGGGAAAATTTGACATTTATCTTTAAAATATGAGAGGATGTCTTGGATTAGTTTATTAGATATGACGCGTAATGTGTACCTCGCCAGAAGTAATTACTGATTAAAAAAAACAGCTTCTTTGGCACTGAAATGAATCAGTCCAGAGCAATGAGAAATTTGGAAAGACATGCAAAGGCATTATAATCGGGATTATTAAAGACCTAATTTGCCCCTAATTCATTTTTGACTTGAAAAAAAAACACCACTAATCATGTGACTGCCTTTCCCATTGAAATTTGAAACAAAACTGAATTTGAAAGGTAAAAAAGATAGTAAAACCTGTATGCAGGGAAGTAGGAGGAAGACCTGACTGCACAGAAAGCATGAGAGTGAAGAAAATCAAGCATGCATAAAACAGTTTATGGCAGACTCCAAATTTTCATCATGATGGGAATGATGGCAAACACCCCTGAAGCTAATGCAAACAACACAGCTCTCACTCTACACTTCTCACTATATTTTCTATTCTGTCGAAATTCCTGAAATCAGTACAGCTGTAATTTACTTCTGTCCTGACAATTTCATCTCCTTTTGCTCCATCCTACAAGTTTCTCCTCATCATCAAATAACATTAACACAGTATTTTGAAAATCTCTGAGCAAGCACTACTCCCATCTGTCACACACACACAAAAATACAGAAGAAAACTTCAGTTCATGCCCAGATGATACCCCCCATCCTGAAAGTTCAACGTCCCCTGGTCCCATTTATCTGAACTGTTTGTAGATAAACTGATAAGTGAAATGTCAGTTTTGTGTGCTATCTGCAGAAATTTAGGTTCTGTTAGTCCAATAAACACTGGAGAAACTTTGCTGATATGTAGTGATTTCCAGGCAACCAACCCAGATAAATGTAATATCACAAGGCACATTCATATGCAACAAAACAAAGATAAATTCACAACAAAACAGAAGGTGTACTTGACAAATTTATTACAGTTTAGGCGATGATCTCATAAGGAATTGGTGCGAGAAACNATATCTAACTTCCGGTTTTCGTGCGATTCGTCCTTCGCGTATTTCATTTTCATGAATGTTATCCGGATAACGCTTGATTTTTTTTCTCCGTCGCTCAAAACGCCGAAATATCCGGATTTTCTTTCCCGCCGCTAAAATCGTCGAAAAATCCGGAAATCCGGATTTATCCGGAAAATTGGCATCCCTGTGTAGATAAATTGATACGTGAAATATCAGTTTTGTGTGTTATCTGCAGAAATTTAGGTTCTGTTAGTCCAATAAACACTAGAGAAACTTTGATGATATGTAGTGATTTCCAGGCAACCAACCCAGAGAAATGCAATATCACAAGGCACATTCATATGCAACAAAACAAAGATAAAATCACAACAGAACAGAAGGTGTACTTGACAAATTTATTACAGTTTAGGCGATGATCTCATAAGGAATTGGTGCGAGAAACTCTGGCTTGATCAGCTTGGTGCTCACGAAGTGGGCTTTCCTGGGCTGGGCCGGCTAAAATTCAAATAAAGAAAAAAACATGTTATAACTCATACACAAAAGCTACAAACTGTGATTGATAAACCTGATGACATATCTAGAATGAACTTAAGCATTTCAGTAATTTTTATTTCTGGGTTAAAAGTTGCAGAAAATGTTCAAGGACTTATAAGAAAAATTGCCAGTGTATTCCCTCTGACGTGATCACAGGAAACATGATGCATAAAAGTTAGCATTTCTCATGCAAACTGAGCATGTGTTCTGTGCATGACAAATTAAAAAAAAAAAAACAAAACTGTATGGTGAAATCATATAATCTCGTAGCCGTGAAAAGATAGATATTCATTCCTATTGTCTTTTCTATCATATTCTCATCTTTCTACTACTTTTCCTTTGAGATAATGGCATACCCACCAGAACCCCCATTTCCCTTAAGACCACTGCCTGAATAATAACATACAATTTTCAGAAGATAAAAATCAAACTGGTCAACTTGGGCAATACACAAGAAAAACTCAAAAGCTGTTCAGTTCTTCTGTTGGCTACCGTCAACTTATAACTTGTCTTGACCAAGTACATCTTACATAAGAGACTGCATTCTGGTAACATGAACTAGATATTTTGCTGTCAAGCCAGTCTCTTTCAGGAAGTTGTATTGTGGGCACTTTAGACACGTGGTCCCTGATTAATTTTTTCTTATTTTCATGGATGCTGATTTTTCCAATATCTGACACCTTTGGAAAGCTGGAGAAGATTACAATTACAATGGTGGGCAGATCTACTAAACTTTTTCACATTCTCAAAGTTTATTTTGTGGTGCGCTAGAAAAGCCTGACCTACAAATATGGGAATTGGTTCTTTTGGAAATTTCATGAAAATCTCACTGTTTCCAGACTTGGCAGATACTCAAGCAATCAACATCGATCATGTGATAGTATAAAAAATTGGTCAGAACCTGCCTCTGAAGGAGTGCTAAGTTGTGCACAAATATATATTGTTTTCTTATACAGTGCAAGCAGATTATGAAAGGAATGTAGATTACACTAATCATGGTAATAGTTACTTGAGACAATGTCCATAATATGAACATACCACTCTTTTGGTGTTTGCTTTGATGCCCTTCTCCTTAGCCTCCCTCTTCAGAGCCTCGTTCCTCTTGACCCGCTTCAAGAAATCCAGGCGGCAGTTGCTGTGCTTCACATGCTCGATCCTGACATTGATCTTCTTAGGGATGATGCGGTTGCTAAGGACAAAGGAAATTAACTGATTGACAACTTAAAGACTAATAATAAATTTAAGCGTATGAAATGCAAAATTAATAAGGAGGAAATCTTATTACCGAGGGACAGTGGAATCTCAACAATAAGTATGCCCTTGGTGGGTGAAAAAGGTTTAGTAATAAATTACAAAATACAATGGACCCCCTGAGATAAGACCCTCTCAATTACGACTTTCTCTCGATTACTACCTAAAATCTTCTGACAGACTGGTTTTCATATGAATGGCCTCTGAATAGCCTGCATAGTTTGTACACATGTAGTAATGTAGTTTGTCGCTGGTCGGTCCGCCTCATGACATAACACCAGAGCGAGCTGCTCGAGCTTTGTTGATTGCAGACATAGACTACTCTGTCCATCCCGTGTATGAATACGCTGGCGGCAACGTTCCTTACACTAATCAAATATGATTGGATCCAGGAAATGACGTCACTTAAAGTAAGCCAATGAAATACTACATAGACCGTATGGTAGGGCTGGACGACACCAGCAACTTTTCGGTATCGCATTCTTCGAGTCGACACCAGTGTAGTGTAGCTGAACAGGTGATGACACTGATTGGACACAAAGTCATAACGTCATGATATTATACAATTCAGGCTGTCAGAGCCAGCCCGCAACATGACATGATTTGCTGTTCCGAGACTCCCAACCAATACCACAAGAAGGGTGCATGTCTGAGCCGCTATTTGCATATGGGAACATTTTTTGGGAAATGATTTTATGAGAATTATTGTAGTGAGTGCCACTGAAGCAGTGTCGAAAATGTGATGTGTCATGACTCCAGCCCTGGTACAGGGAGTCGACTCAAAAGTCGGTATCGCCAGTGTCAATACTGGTGTCCAAGTTGTGCCCACTCCTAGCGTATGGTATTTATGCCCTTTTCCCCCATGTTGTCTTTCGCCAACGAGCGCGCACCAGTCATAATTTTTATCTAGACTTTGGCTACACACATCAACTCAGATCTGTAACCATAAGCAACCACAAGTGAAAGGCACTTACGTTTGAGGAACGGGTCAATGTTGTAAAGAGGAACAGAGCTGGAGAGACTGCATAGCCTATTGCAGTATTGGGCAAAACCCACCTCCACTAGTATTAGCGCGAAGCTCTCAGTTACGACTCCCTCCCAGTTAAGACCTTTTTCATGAACTTTTACAAAGGTCCATACTCGGAGGGTCCACTCTAATAATCAATCCATGCATGTGAAAGTCATGGTTAATTATGAGGTATACATAAAATAAGATTACTTAATGGTGTGGTTCCACAGCACAGAGCTTAATTTTGTGGTTCAACTTTTTTGGAATGACACTTATGTGACATCCAAATTCCGATTAATGATTTGCACAAACACTTGCATATCAAGATGGACTGCCATACTCTAAGCCAGAATCTGAGCGTTCTTGCAAACAAGTGCACTTGTTTGATACACTCGTCAAACCAGTATTGCTATATGGATGTGAAATTTGGGGACATGAAGACATAATGATCATAGAGAGAGCGCAGTTGAGATTTCTTAAGAAATTGCTTGGTGTAAATAATAATACTGCTTCCTTCCTTTTGCATGGAGAAACGAGCTGCTTTCTACTACAATATGATGAAAGAAAAATGATTGCTTTCTGGTTAAAATTAGTGACTGGAAAAATTACCAAGTTGTCTAAAGTTATGTATGACGTGCTTTACCATTATCATCATAATAATTATACAAAGTCTTTATGGTTATCAAAAATAAGAGGAAATTCTTAACCACTTGGGCCTTCACGAAATCTGGATTAGTCAAGGGCAGGCACTCTGTAATAAAAGAGCTTTAGCTGAAGTTGATAGACGATTGAGGGACAAGTTCATACAGAGATGGAGGGTAGAAGTAGAGAATTCAAGTAAAGGAACGTTTTACGTTGTGAATGCACGCAAATGTAACAATGCATTGTGAACATGTGTGATGTTGGTAGCTGTAGTGCTTAAAATGGCCATGTGCTGTCCCGTTGCATACTGTATTTTGCCCGTGTGCCACAGCTTGTTAAGCTAAACTTGTTAAACAAAGACTTTTGGAGGATTTACACATATATACATATTAAAGGAACGGTTTTAGTACAGAAATGTAACAGGGTTTAAATGTCAACATATCTGGATGCTACACCTGAAGTGATGAGCAGCCTTGCTGGAGGCACAAGCTCTGAATCGTCCATATTAGGGTAACAAGTCAACAAGCAGAGTCTACTTTTGTCATCACAAAAAAAAGCTCCCAGGCCTTAAAAGATAAACTTACCCGATCTGCTTGTTGACTTCTATTCCAACTGCATGTGGGGTGACATTGAAGATACGCCCAGTTTTCCCATGGTAGAATTTATGAGGCATACCTTTCTGAATCGCACCATCACCCTGTTAATAAGAATAATAAAAACATCTGAGAATACTGTATCAGGTAAAGACTGAGAATTATTATATAATTCACAATATGATTTATACTGAGGTGTACTTATATCATTAAGGTCCACTTGAAAAATGAAATGATAGCACAATGATGAATCCTTGCCTGTGAAACACAACTGTCACAGAATGTTAAAATTTCTTAACATATTTCCAGATGGTCTACTACTTTAAATTTATCATAATAAAGTAAGTTACAACCATTACAAGTTTTTGCTGTGTTTGACCCATATTTAAGATGCATTCCAGATGAACCTCCAATCCATTAAAAAAAAAAATTATTCCATGATTCTTCCATGACATTTGGCCATTTTTGCTGATTCCAAGTACTTCCCTGACCACCAGGAAAAGCTTTTGGCAATTTTCCACATGTTACCCCCATGTTTTTCAAGTCTGTAATAACAATGCTGAAGTTCATATTTAAGAACAAGGTAGTTAGCATTGATGTATATGAGTGTTGCTGAACGCAAGGGAAAAAAGTTTAAGCAATGACATGTTTCATGTCAATAACCACTGCCTGAAGTGTTAGCTGAACACTCCCACCCATTTCCCTTTGGGAATATTAAAATCATCACCCTATCCCAAACTGTAAGCATGGCTGTTAACTGCAAGCAAATTAAAAAGATAAACAAAGGTAACCCTCTTACCTTGATGTCCACGATGTCCCCCCGTTTGTACACTGACATATAACGAGAGAGCTTGGTCAACCCTTTCGTTCTGAATTTACGTGAGAACATGTACCGCGTGCCGCGGCGGTAACCTTTGGGGTTTGTCATTTTGCTTTACTGTGAAAAAGACAAAAATAATGTGTCATATAAATTCCGTCACCCTAAAAGAAAGCTGACCTAAACGTAAAACAGCTCCACTGCAAATATGTAACTGCTTCAACATGATATCACATACAAATGTTCTTTTCATCTGGTAGTTCAGGACTGTGCTGATGTGGTAATAATAATATATACAATGAAGACTAATAAGAAAATCACACAGAGCTTATTGTAGATTAAATATGAAGTGAAACAGGTCTGTGAATTCATAGGAAGTCGAAATGATCACAATACTCTGTGAACATGGTGCATTAGATCTAAAAATGATACCGATACATTCCAACACACAATGAGAAGAGAAGAATTCTATCATCATCACTATTGATGCTGTCTAGTTCAGTCTCGTGAATCAAGCCAGGTCAAGTGATTTGTAGAAAACCATGAGTGTAAAAACATCCTGGGAAATGACTTGCAGGCCCATCTAAAATGATTATTATTTGATACTGATTACTCCATTATCTGTCAAGTCCAGAATCTGATGAGATTGCTGTGACACTCCTTAAAAAGCAATTTATATTTTGGGTGGTAAAGCCTTACTGGTTGAATAAAAATTAAACTCAGAAAGTGTGATGCAGTTTAGCCCATTGTTATGACCCTGTTCTTTTCAGTCCCAACATTCCAGACTTGGCAGACAGTGAAGTGATCTTACTAATACTAATCAGGACCATAGAAGAAGAAAGATGTGTGTTTGTACCTCTTCTCTCCCCTCTCTACTCCTTCCTCCTAAAGGTGTAAACACAGTGAGATCCGTTTTCTACACGTTACCGACAGTTGACCTCTATGACCTAACGTCCTGTGAAGTGTTTTACCGGGAGATCTTATTTACCACTACCAAAATATGCGTTAACGCCAGAGTGGTTACCTCACGCCATTCTACCGGCTATCTACTACCTCGCGGCAGAAAATTTCACAAGACCATTTTACGGTTGCAATAAAAACCTCCGGACTTTCTTCCGGCAAATCCAAAGAAAATCATGGACTCTTCTGAAAGATTAATTGAAGAGGTGCAAAAGCAGCCAGCTTTATTCGACAAGACAAACAATTATTGCAACAGAGTGTATTTGAATAAGCAATGGAGTGAGACTGGAGAAAATCTTAATTTGGACGGTAAATAACATTGTTTTTAATCCATCATTTGTTTATCAATTCACTTTCTTGCATGCTTCCTCTCTCTCACTGTCTCTCTCTGTCGGTGCCTGTCTGTCTGTCTCTCTCCCCTTTTTACCTCCTCTCTCTCTCTTTCTCTCTCTCTAGTCAAACCTCTGACTCTGTCTCTCTGTCTTAAGGAGGGGGGCGCCACCTGAAATCGTCGATTTGGACTAAAAATGCCGAAATTGGGTTATTGCTATTTTTAGATACTTTGACATCTTGTGAATCGAAAGCATTGATGGTCGCATGTGAAAGAATCCATTTTACCTCTCAAAAATGCATTTCATTAGGGTCACCCCCTCGGTTTTCTTGGCTGATTATATGAATTTAGACTGAAANGCAAATCCAAAGGAAAATCATGGACTCTTCTGAAAGATTAATTGAAGAGGTGCAAAAGCGGCCAGCTTTATTCGACAAGACAAACAATTATTGCAACAGAGTGTATTTGAATAAGCAATGGAGTGATACTGGAGAAAATTTTAATTTGGACGGTAAATAACATTGTCTTTTATCCATCATTTGTTTATCAATTCACTTTCTCGCACGCTTCCTCTCTCTCTCTCATTGTCGGTACCTGTCTGTCTGTCTCTCTCCCCTTTTTACCTCCTCTCTCTCTCTCTTTCTCTCTCTCTCTAACCTCTGACTCTGTCTCTCTGTCTTAACGGGACATCAACGAGAGCCACTCTGTTGGTAGCTCTCCTCACGTGAACTACATGTTAATGTGACTACACCGTCATGTTAACCAGTGTTTGCAGCCTTACAAACTAGAGCATCGGCTGAAGCAAGTGTAGAATTCCTTCCATATTGGACTGATCTAGTTGCAGTGAGTAACATTATGTACCAGGAGGTTGGCTGGTTGGGGGACTCCTTATCTGTAGGCTATATGTATGTCATCCCCCGTAAACTGATTCCTAATAAATCCTAAAGGCTAAAGGGGTTGCATCCTTGTTATATCAAAACATTAAGAAGAGTGTCAAGAGCAACAGTCAAATAAAAATCACAGTCAAATGGATAGAGTGGGGTGGGGTGGGGGAGGGGGGTTGCTCTACTAGGCCTACATATATGATGGAAGACTTGACAGCCAAAATTAATCAGGACCACACTTCTTCTAAAGAAGCGCCGGCTCAGACCTCTGATTAGTCTGATTATCCCCCCAAGTAACTATAAGATTACCAGGGCTATCTCGAAGGACAACACCGCGGCCTTCTCTAACGACAGCACCGATTCGATGACTTATCTACGACTAAATGAACTGTATCATCGGTGCTGTCGTTAGAGATTGCCAACACCGCAATGATAGTGATACAGTTCATTTTAGTCACTGACAGGTCATGGACTAGATCGATATTTCGACTAAATCGGTGCTGTTGTTACTGTTAGAGAAAGCCATTACCAGATTACCCCTTTTTTCCTCTTACCCCCAAATGCCATTTTACTGACTTGCTGCCCACCGAAGCCAACATTCACGCCCAATGGCCAATGAATGCCCCACAGCGGCCGAAGTACAGCTGTTGACATGATGATTTATCTGTCTTTACCACCATTACAAGGCAGCATGCCGCCTGCCATACGGCATACGCCTACGCCAGCCTACGGCATGGCCCATATATGACAGACGTGCTTTATAGTCACGTCACAACTCTGAATATCTATGGTCGAAGTCTAATGGGTAGTTTATGCCATCTTTCACCTGAGCTATAGACTAGTTCTTTACTGGTTAAATCTAAAATATCAACATGCCATGGATAACGTTACACAAGAAAACAGTCATAATCACTCCATCATCTTTCGGACATTTGCAATCGTATACCGCCTGCTATCGATAACAGGTAGTATTGGCCTAGTGAGTCTTTCGAAACCGTTCCTTCGCATCATATCAGATAAAATTAACAACAGATTGTTCATATTGCTTGATAATAGTAAGAACAGTAAGTCGTATTATTTGAAACACATATCTGTCTGTTAATCATCAAATAATTGGTATATTTTACTTACTGCCTTTCTGCCCGTCTCACACGCACGGCATGTACCAAAGAAAAGGTCCGGTGAGAGAAAAAAATTATCAACCAGAATAAAATACAATGACTTCAAATCAAGCAACATGACTCCCTGTTCTATGCCATCAATGGGTATTTGTGAAATAGGACCAACTCTTCTACAGAAAGGAAACAGATCAGCAGTGTTCTAGAGATAACTTATAAGAAGTGACACGAATATGGAATAGATTGCCTGAGAATCCTCTCATAACTCCTTAATTCATCATAAAGCACATACCAAGAACCATAGTGCAACAATGGCGGAAGCCATCAATTATTTGAATTCCAGTCATCTTATTGCTGATACGGCCTTCACCAGAACGGGTAGTTTTCAATCCCAGCCTAATCAAAGATCAGTTGTTGTCTGGAGATATTTCCACAATGAACAATGCACGTTAGCATGAGTGAATTCTCATTGAATTACAAACGTTAAAATTTAATAGTCATGCTGTTAAGTGTAGGAATATTAGGAGCAGTATGTTGCGCAACATCGTCTTTCATAGGTGATAGTGTTCTGATTATTTTTTCTTCATCCATTTAACTTTTCAACACTAAATAACAACCTGGTATTGCGTATTCCATGAATGCCGTAGGCTAACGTCATAATTTTCTTGTAGCAAATTATACCTTTACACCCTAATTTTGACATGCCAGATTTTCAACCAAGATCATTTCCAAAATTGACAAAATTATTAATTGTTTGAATAATATTATATACTCCATAAGTGAATGAGTATATTTCCGAAATGTTTTGACAAAAGCACATTCCTTGTAACATTAATCATTAATGAGTGGAAACACTATAGATATATAGTGTTCTTTAAGTAGGCAATCTTGTTTGAGGCATTTTTTTTTTCAACCTGGCTGGCGTGCTGCTATGAAAGTCACGTAATCACCCATAATGCACCAATTGAAAACAATATGGCTGCACATCGGTGTACTTCCTGGATGAAGTAATTGTCTTTAGAGAGGGTGTTCAGAACATCGCAAAAATAACCGCTTTGAAGCCAACCTTTAGCGCCTGCTGCGCTGTTGGAGAGATGGTAGGAAAACTGGAATATTGTTCTATTGCTGTCATGGATGCTTTACCTTTAGTTTGTGACATCGAAGCTGCACCTTTTTGCACGACTGTCGACTCTTACCGTAGTCGGCGTAGTAAACTAACTTTTGTTTTTGTTGACGCTCATGACTCATTGGTTGAATGAATGAGGCAGGTTAATTTCTGAGGAATTTAACCCCATAAAAGACTGCAGTAGATGATCCACCAAAGTGAATCACTTTCCGCTGAGCGTCCTTTTAAGTTTTAAGTTCCACACCCATGTTTTTCTCAATTTTCGGAACTTCCTCTTAAAAGTCTATTTCTGTATTTTGATGAGCTGTCACTGTTTGCTGAGACTGAGAATGAAAGAAAGAATAATATAGACTAGTTTTATAGTCTCAACAACTTATGGTTAGATACACCAGGGATAGATTTAGTTTAGATTTAGAAATACTATGAAGGCAATCAAGCTTACTGCTTACTGGTTGAGTTCAGTATTTCTTAGAGCTCCAATGATCAATGCTTACTAATAGATGATATGTTCAGTTCATTCAGGATTAGACCTGTTAACACTTAACAGTCAGTGCATCAGGTTAATACTTATGATTCAGATCTCAAGTGTGTGCAAAATCAGGTACACAGCACAATATTTGTACAATATATTTAGCAGGTAACTTTGAATTAAAGTTGTATCAGAATTTACTTACAAATGCATGATAACAATAATCTGTACTGGTATTGAATAATTTTACTCAGCTGGTGAGACAGAACTGCTCTAAAAGCTTAGATGAATTCTATAGGGACATGTTGTTATACCTGTGATGTCTTGTTTCCTTTACAGGGGCAGAATGCTTCCCAGTTGGAGAAGGAGATTGGTTCGGAGCAGTTTCCAACCAATGAGCATTACTTTGGTTTGGTCAACGTGAGTATTTGTTTTTGCAAGCCAAAAGTGCAGCCATAATAGATAAATTGACATTACAGATTTAAGGAGATCAGTGCATAGAGGTTAAAGAAGTCTGTATCTGAAATAGAATCTTAGCAATATATGCTCAATTAATTAGAGGCAATTAATCAGTATACTGTAACTTCAGATGCAGTTCAGATATTTGCATGGAAATTAAGACAAGCACAAACTTAAGAGTCAACACAGGTACTGCTCTTCTTGTGCAGCTGCTAATGTCACTGATGTTGAATACGTACTGTTGTTGCTTTCTGTGTTTTCCAGTTCGGCAATACATGCTACTGTAACTCAGTGCTGCAGGCGCTCTACTTTTGCCGACCATTCAGAGAGAAAGTCCTACAGTATAAGCAGCAGGTCAAAAGCCAAAAGAAGGAGACACTGCTCACGTGCCTTGCTGATCTCTTCTACAGTGTGGCCACACAGAAGAAAAAAGTTGGCACACTGGCACCAAAAAAGTTTATCACGAGGTTGAGAAAGGAGAATGGTATGGCATATTGTTTTATTACTTATGTCTTTGAAAAACAAGCAATGGAGGATTGTTTTTTCTCAGTATAAGTTTTTAGATAAGTGTGAAAGGCTGAAAGGAAATGTATAATCACTTTTAAATTGCTAAGTCATTTATCAAATACTCAAGGTGATTTTATAAGCATTTGCAGAATTATAGTCCTTATTTAGACCAGCCCTGACCCTTTCGTTTGACGGCGTCCTGACGACTGATAGGTTTATTCTCACACCACAAGGCAAAACAGCTGCAGCCTCACTTTAAAGTGCCTATGAATGCACACACTCAAACACACATATGACATCTCAATATTAAGTACCACCTTTATTGTGTTTACATTCCTGATGCACCAGTTTTTCTCTTTTGCCTTTGTAAACTAAACCTTTATACAACGCATACTTGTAAAACCTCACTACGGCGATAAAATTATATGATACTGCGAAGCATTTTCCCTAAGAAATCAACCATTTTACAACAGAAAACATGCTGCTCAGCGCCACTTGCATGTGCCAGTCAGTCTAATTTTGCACTTAGCTTGATGGGATCGGTGACTGCCGGAGTCCATTACACAATTCTTGAACTAATAGGGAGGAGCGTAGTGTAAACTTTTGATCTTGTGGCAGGATGCTAAAAGAGAATCATTAAATTATCATTGAGCAGCAGACTCATAGTGACGCAGTGGAATTGATGGCATCTAATGTAACGACCACATGTCACGAACAGGTGCGTCTACAACTGGCTGCCCGTATCATTTTTGCATGTATCCATGAGATTACTGGATAGACTGGGCATGGAGAGGGTCTAATAAAATCTTCAGATTCAGTGAGTGCTTATTGTCATGATCAGAGAAAACACAAAGAAAACAATAACAATCATTGGCTCACAGACATCTGAAACAAGCTTGCTAGTAAGCTTCAGAGTAATGATGGGCTTGGGGTTAAAATATCAGTAAGTCACACATCAATCAATCACAACAATCACTGGCTAGCATACATCTGAAACATGTTTGCTCCTAGGCTTTAAATTTGTGATGGGCTTGGAGTTAAAATATCAGTAAGTCATACATAAGGGGATGGAGGCCCTAAGAGTGCATTTAGTTATCATTAATATAAAAAGGCTTGAGGGCATCTGGGGGGAAAAAAAGAGACAAAAGTACCTGTAATCCCATGCATGAAAATTCTTTGGACAACCCTCTCCTCCAACACATGCACACAGAACCTTTCTCATACCTCCATATTACTTTCCCTCCTTATCTCATATTTGTCTTCACACACAAGACTACAGGCCAGCCATTAGTCAATTCACTATCTGTGCATTGTGACTCGGTTGATCCCGCTTCTGTCTTCCTCAGATAGTTGTTACAGTTGACATCTCTGGTTTTAGTATACAGTAGACTTGCTGCCTCATTTGATGAACCATCTGAACAAAATAGGGTTATTAAGTTTAAAAAGCACTAGCATGGTATTGTCTTCACATCATCAGCCCCACTCATGTTTTTGTTGTTTTTTTTTTTTTATGCCGAGTGATATTGCATATGGGCTACTTACTAGTAGGCAGATACAGGCCAACAGGATAAGGTTTTTTAAGGGTTCTGTGTAAAAAGTGTTAGGCCTGCCATAACATAAATAGAGTTAATAATGTCTTCAAGTCAGAAATACTTAAAACAGTACCATGATCAATATAATGATCATCATCATATTAGTGTGCGAAAACTTAAAAGGGCATATGTGCTTGTTTCTGTCTTTCGCATACAGATTAGTGTTTCCACTGTTAGTGTTTCCACTGTGTGCACTGTATGGCTAAAACTGGTGAACCTTGTTATTATCATATATGACTCATTGCTAAGCATACATCGTGCATGCCCCAAGCTACACATTATATCATCAGTGTTTTACTGTATTTTGTAATATCCATAGAAATGAAATGCTCTAAACATCAGATTTGAACTTACAAAATGTACACTCTGCTTGCTCATAAAGGCTTATGGAAAAAATAATCTCGAGAGTATGGCCCAGGCCTCAGTCTGAATGCATCTGGTTGTTATTAATGTTTAGAACAGTGATCACGAGAGAGAAACATTTATCATCCAAAGCTGTTTAGTCTCACTAGACTGTGAAACTATAAGGTTATTGAATCTTGAATTTTTCTTTACAGAATTGTTTGACAACTACATGCAACAAGATGCACATGAATTTTTGAACTATTTGCTCAACACAGTTGCAGATTTACTCACAGGTGAGTCTTTTTAGGATTGAGCACTTTAGAGTCCATAGAAGGTAAACTTACATAATTCAGCCACATGGTAGCTATTTAAGCGGAGAGAAATGCATGGTTGGTGGATGTGATTGTTTTCATTTTCAAATATGAGAGTTTATATGAAATATAATAGTTTATATTTGGGATTTAGACATATAAAAAGAACTGCTGTTTATAACATCATAACTAATTAAAACATTCCTTTAAATCCTCTTTGTAACTCTCTTTCAGCGGAGAAAAAAGGGGCCCAGAAACCAACAGAGAGCAATGCAAATGCTAAACCAGATCCTACATGGGTGCATGAAATTTTTCAGGGAACACTTACCAATGAGACAAGGTGTCTCAATTGTGAAACAGTAAGTTGAAAATAGTGTGGACATACTGTTTAAACTCTGATCTTCCTGATTGATTTTTTAATATTAATTGATGGTAAGTATTGTTGCCAGGGCAACTGTTCTGTTTAGAGATTATAAATAAATATAAATACTTTTCAGTGGCTCAGGAGATGAAGTTTTCTGGAGCATTTTCTAAGTAGAGATTAGAATTATTTACGTTTACTGTGTGCTGCCAAGTACTCTGTGACAAAGCAGCTGGATTGTTTAGGTTTATAAAGCATTTATATTTAGGTCAATTTATGCACTGAGATTGATGAAATTTAGAACACAGCTGATATTTTAGAGACATATGTATTGAGAACTGGCTTCATCTGAATGACACCATAGAATCTAGAATGATAAAACTTTACAATCAAAGTATTTGTCGGTGAACCTTGTCTCAAACTGATGACATTTTTAAAAAACATCGCAGTTTTACCATCTTATACAGTGTCAGTGTATATGAAAATTTCAGGTCAGCAGCAAAGATGAAGATTTCTTAGATTTGAGTGTGGATGTTGAGCAGAACACGTCAATAACGCACTGCCTGAGAGGCTTCAGTAACACAGAAACCTTATGTTCAGAACACAAGTACTACTGTGAAGTGTGCTGTAGTAAGCAAGAGGCCCAGAAACGGTAAGGACAAATAGTTTACCAAATATAGGTGTTGTAAGAACGATAGTTATCAATTCATCCATTTGCTTATTATCGAGAGAGTTTGCTTCCGTATAAAATTGAATATTTTTGCAAAATGCCTTTGTAATGTTCATAATGCTGAAATAGTTTGAGTGAAAATACAGCTAGCATTGAGTTAATCCTGTGACTTTGTCTCGGAATTGGCAAGCATCTTTGTTCTGCACTCTGTGCTGCAGTAGCCCTCAGCTTGTTAGACAGATGGTTCTTGATTTTCATACAAAATTGCATTTATGTATTTTGGTAGAAATGGTTCTTGATATTCATACAAAATTGCATTTATGTATTTTGGTAGATTGTCTCATATCTTTTTAGAGAGAGGTAAAATTTTGCTGTGCTTAATTGTTTTACGTTCCAATTTCAGAATGAGAGTGAAAAAACTACCCCAAATCCTAGCCCTTCATTTGAAGCGCTTTAAATACATGGAACACCTCAACCGTTACATCAAAGTTTCATATAGAGTTGTCTTTCCTCTTGAACTTCGCCTTTTTAACACAGTAAGTTGAACCACTGTAAATTTTTTCCAAGTTCCATTTTGTAACAAAGTGTTGTTTGTTACACTTCTTCTGAGATGTAAAGCTGTTAAATCAGCTGTTAGATTGATATAGTCCCATATATAGTGCTGTTGACGTTGCGTCCTCACAGCTCTTTGGGAGCTGGGTGAAATAGAGTAAAAGGAGTTGCAATTATCCTAAAACTTTCACATAGAGAAGCAGTGTTGTGTTATCTGAAGCATTTTACGTTTAAGTAGATAAAGTTAAGGATATTTTATTAGAAACTGTGTCTGCTTAACTCATACTTTGATTCCAGCGTCGATGAAAGTATAGTTGGTGATCATCAACTTAGCAGCTAGATTATGAACTATAAATTTTATTTCTAGCTGGGATCTTTTTCTTTTTTTCAGTCTGATGATGCCTTCAATCCCGAACGTTTATATGACCTTGTGGCAGTGGTGGTGCATTGCGGGTCTGGACCAAACAGGGGCCATTATATCAGCATAGTGAAGAGCCATGGCTTTTGGCTTCTCTTTGATGATGATATTGTAGATGTGAGTAGACTTTGCCTAACCGGCCCAAAAGATTGAAAAGTTTATGTCCCAGTTTTCATAAATGGTAGAGCAAACTCCTGTTATCTTATAAAACATTTCTGAGTGAAATTGATTTCTAACAGTGGCACTGAGATGTATAGATCACATATCTAGGCAGTGTCCATCAACACGGCTTCATCCAGTTATGAGCCCCATTAAGCTTACTCAGTTCTCAGCTCCCTGTAGCTCCCTGTAGAGCATGCAGTGTTTCCGCCGTTTCATAGGCACAGATCATTAGTAATTGGATAAGAAGCTTTCACTGTCTATCATTAGATACCAGTTCTGCAGACAAGTGGACTATGGAAATGTGAATTGCATGCTTTCCTGAAAACATCTGAATTACCACCAGTTATAGTGGGAATGGAACCTACAAAATTTTTATCATTAGTCACGTTACCAGAAATTATAGAACTATATTAGCTTTTCTCCCTTATGCATTTACATCTCACTTGATTATGTGATTTCATTTTGTAAATGCTACAAGTTTACTTGTAACTGCAACTTTATGACATAATAAGATCAGTTGTCACTTTGTCAGACAGTCTTAGGACTTCTGTGAAATGGACCAGCTGTAAGCAGAACTCTACTTTCAGGACATGTATTGTTATTTAGAGTTTAAGCTAAAACCTTTGGTCATATTCCAGTGACTTGCTTTAGGAAAGGAACATTTTTCTTTTACTAAAGCACTGTTTGTAGCATGGGAGCGAAGTTGTCTCAGCAGAATTATTAGAAAGTGAACCAGGCTTTTACATAATGGCTAAGGACAATTCTGAGATCTTGAAAATAAAATGCCCATGTTGGTTTATCTGTCGAAATAATTTTTGTGCATATTTGTAATCCACATGTCAATAAAAAATGAAAAAATGAAAATACAACTTTTATTTACCATGTAGGGAATTTGATTTACAATGCTATACAGTATTATACATCTCTTTCGTAATATATAATTTAAAGACATAGAATCATACACATCATACATGTAAAAAAATAATAATAATATCACAAATGAAATATATAACAAAGTCGTTGCTGGGCGCTAGTGGTGCAATGCCCCGGTCCCCCCTAGCTCTAAAGCAGGTACTCATTTACACCTAAGCCAAGTAAGGAAATAGAAGTGAAGTGTCTTTCCCAAGGACACTACAATGTAAACAGCAGAAGTGTGCGAGTCAAACACACAAACCTTAGACTTGATAGTTGTCAGTTTCTGAGTACGACTCACAAACCGTATAGCCACGTTGCCTCTCAGTACTAATCTAATTTTTTTTTTTTAAACAGCATTGCAAATGCCTCTATTTTGTTTTTAAAAAAAAAATAGACAAGAATCTAAAGGTCTGTTTTGGTAAAGATAAGCTCTGTTGTCACAGAAGTTAGAATTAAGAGTGAGAATAAAAAAAGAAATAGATAAAATTTTTGTGTGATTATAGTCCATGATTGATGTGATCCTTACACTGAACTGTAGTAACTTGCCACTTGTTTGTGATATTGTAATGACATTAGCCACCTTTTCCCTTTCTTTATTTCTTCTACAGAAAATTGATGCAAGCCAAATAGAAGAGTTTTATGGAGTGCCATCAGATATGCAGAAAAACTCTTCGGAGTCTGGCTACATCTTGTTTTACCAATCTCGGGAATGATACAGATCTTTGTCTCATGTATTCCAGCATACTCAGGAGACAGTCTCTCTGATTAAGCTTCAGGTCTTTCTGGTGACAGTGTTTCCTGTGCTGAAGCAGCTTGGCTCCAAGATCTGCAGTTGCTCAGTCAGACAGCAGATAATTTTACAAGGCTATTGAGAGATTTGCAGTCTATATGAAATTTCTACATGAAAATTTGCTAATAAAATGGGTTCTGTTTAGCTGAAAAGATATTTTGTACACCCAGTATTTATAATGCTGTTGACCAGACTGAATGCTTATTTTTCGTCCCAACAGAAAAAGTAAGATGAAATGAAAATTGTCCAAGTGATTTATTGACATAATAGGGAAATTATGGCTTTTGGGATTGATAATTAGCAGTTCTTAATGCATTTGTGATTTGTTTTATCACCGGAATCCAAATAATACATTAGTAATTTAATAATCCTCAGTGATTGCTTATGCATTTTATTTCCATTTTTCACTCGTGGGGAAAGAGATGCATTAAGTGTGCTAGAGATAAAAGAACACAGTACCTGGGAAAGTAGTCCCTTAATTAATTAGCTAAAGTTGACAGTATTGGCAGAAAATGTCTTCAGGAACTTGTGCACCAGAAAGATTAGTTTTAAGATTGGTTGTGAAAGGCAAGTGCATTTCAGGACTAATGATTTTGTTATGATAAACATATTTTAATATTCAAGCCTCTAACAATGCTTTCTGTAATCAGTGTGAAGCCCTGTGCATTGAGACGTTCCTCTGCTTCATTTGGGGTAAATTTTATTTGTAGGTTAGAATAATGCTTCTCTATGAAAAAGATATTTGCTTAGAGCGTAACGAGGGGTGCCTGCTCAAAGGCCGTATCTCCCTTATATAATTCATATAAAGTTACGGTGTTTGCGCAGGCACCCCTTGATAAACTTCATGTTTTGTTTTCCACATTACTTTTTGTCATTTCAGTTTTGGTTCTGTCATTATATTGTTCTCATTCTAATTACAGATCCTGATGAGTGAATGCTGTAGATCTATTTTGTATGCCTAGACGTCCTTTGTTTCTAATATTAGCAGAAAAACCCCATCACCTTGAAATCATGTTAAATGCTCTAATGTACTCATAAAGATCAGCGGAAATAGTACTAATGTACAAATCCAGATATGCTTTAGCTTATTTTTGTCTTGGAATCTGTGATATGCTTGGATCTTGTGATATCACAAAAACATATTTTTTTTTTTTCATGTAAATGTTAGTGGATGATAAAATTTAGGAAATCGTATCATCAAAGAATTGCTTTGATGGACTCCACAAACTTCTGAATTCCATCCTTTACTTGAACAGTATTTCAGTGAAAGGATGCACAGATATGCATAATACATAAATCGGTTGAAAAACCAAACATGAGTGGTTCAGAAAGAATTGAACACATTTGGAAATCTGAGAACAGAGTTTCACATGAACATGTTGTGTGCACAAAATCTATATACTTTGGAAAGCAAGAAGAGATTGAGCTTAATTTTTAATTTATTACATAATATGCATTAACAACATTGGTTACAAAGTAGGAAATATTGAGTGAAATTGTTCAGTTCTTCTTGAATTACCCTGTGCGTGTATTTAATAGGTGGCCTGTTTTGAAAAACAAGAAGTTGTAGGTTGAGCACATCCTCTCAAAACATGACACTCTTGTAAATCATCTGCAACTTTGTATGTGTGCTTGTGGAGTCAAATGATGAGATGTGCAGTATTGTGAAATATGCCCTAATATGTTACAATTATGCCAAAACCACTTGGTCCAATTTTCTTCAGGACCAGCTATATTAGATAGTGTGTGTAAAAGATTGTCCCATGGGCAGTTTCTTAAAACCAGTGCTAACCGCAGACAGTAAGACTTTGCTATCCAGGTTTTACAGTTTCGTGTTACTGGCATGGACAGATGTCTGGTTTGTTGTACTTAAGAATCTGCGTGTAGAAGTGTAAGTACTAGCCTTATGGAGATGAAAGAATGTGATTCTCTCAGCTTTGAAAACCTGAATGTTGCTATATTTCTTGAAGGATGATGTTTACCATACAGTGTGAATAAACTGGAACTGAAAATTTTCAACATTTTTTTTCGATCAGAAATTGAGCATCATATGACTATATGGAAGGTGAAAATTGTAGGGTAACACTCATTTTAACAGTGCAAATTATGGTGCATTAAAATTGTAATGAAAGTCTATCATTATAAGACTCTGCTTCTTTGTAATAGTATGTTTGACAGTATTCTGATCTTTTTATAACACGATGGTTTATATCCTTGTTTGGATGTGAATAAATGTCCATATCAGAAGGCATTACCAGTGTTAAATGAATACGATTTCAGTTGTCACTGATTGTATTGGCTGTGTGCAAAGATAGGGTTACAGAGTGATTCAGGTAATGGCCATGAGTGTTGTATTATTCTTTATAGAATGTTTTCATAGTTGGTTAGGAAGAATTTTTGCTGTCACTGATCATGACAAACATTTATGCAGATTCATTGCAGGTGTTTTCTTCTTTGTAGCTCTTGTGGTATTCTCATCATGTGTTTCATCTCACTGTGACAGCTGGCATGTTGTTGGCAGGCAGCTCGAGAAGCAGAGTGCCTCACTGCATCATACATGCAGATATTTAAACTTTGTCCATTATCATGAGGGCAAGGTTAGACTACTTCTTAATCTCATGTTTAACTCTGTTCATTGTATGAGCATACCAAATCCTGTTTAACATACAACTTAAACAGTGTTTTCTCTGCATTATTTCTGATTTTATTTGGTTTGTTATGATGAGAAGACTAGCAAAGCTTGACGTGTGTTCGTGCCACGATGTGCAATCAGTATGAGTTTTTGTAAGTTTGGTTTTTCATTTTTAGACTGTATGCATGGGCCAGTATGTCAAAGCTTGACTGGGAAGGCTTTACAACTTGGGCTAGTTAAAAGACGTTCTGAATGAACAAATGCTCATGGAGAAATTTTGGTTATGGCTGAGGGATAAGAATACATCCGAACACACTTATTATGAAAACCTGTTATACAAATCCAGCTCTATTCCAAAGTACTTTTGAAGTTCTGAAGTAATAGGCCAGTAAGTTTATTTGCGCTATATATATTGTGAAATATGCTTCATATGAAATAATGTCTAGTGTCCTGTGAATTTCATAATAAATAAGTTCGAGTGTATTTCCATCTTAGAGTTGGTGTGCCTGGGGAACTTGACAGGTTTTGTTAATGTGGGATCAATATTGCCATCCGTGCTTAATTTATTATAAATGAGCTTCAGTTAAGGTCAGTGTGGCTGATGTGTGCATTTAAGAAAACTTAAACCTTCTGTATGAGACTCATGTAATGTTGCATGCATCTGTCATGGGGTTTCATTTGTGTAAAATGCTGTGCCCTTAATTATGGTTCAGTATTTTATTACTTCGTAATGTCTTAAAAATGTAAATGCAGTTGTCTCCTCTGGTTGATGGCCGTATATAATATTTGAATTGAGTAAATAACATGCTTTTCCACTTAAATTGTGATGAAGTTCTGTATTGTTGTACATAGTGTTTTGTGATCCTTGGGGTAGATCCCATATTGTTGGGGTGACTCTTCAAGACTTTATGTCTAAAGACTCTTATCAGAAATCTCTGCAAGTGTATGTTGTGGATAAGTCAGTTCTTTTCCTAAATGAAAAAAGAACCAAAATGTGATATAATCTGGATTAAATTTGTGGTGTGGTGTTGTGGATTGTGTGTCAGCCTGTCGTTCAAGTTAAGCTGAGTTTTATTTTGTTCCAGCAAACTGATTAGTGTGGTAGTGTCCCTTCTAGTTTTGCAGTACTTGAATGGATGTGAAAGGCAATAATGATATCTTACTAGCTCTATGGTGATAATATTTACACTCTATGGCGTTATTTGTCTTAGAGACTCTTTGCAAAGCTGTAACCCTAGGCTTGTTGCCTGTTTCAGGAGTTGACAGCTGTACACACAGGGCATGTTCATTTGCTCTCTGCTGGATGGGGAATCAGCCATTTGGTGATGTAGATACTATGTCCATCAGCTTATGGTTTCTGTGTTACAACTCTTTCTTATACCACCTTAAGTTTATTGCCCCTTCGTTTAACATCTGGCTTGTTGAGGTGCCAGCTCACTGTTACATTTTTAGTGATCTGGAGGGTAAGCAAGTTTGAAAAGGAAAATTTGCTTCATACCCAAAGGGTGGGACTTTCGTTCGGTGTGCGGACATACTTCAGGTTTTTAAATTATATAACCTTAGTAAAGGAATTGGAATTTGTCAGGAGTTCTGAGATCATTTAAATTGCCAGTGGCCATCATCACTTATTTATCAGCATTTCTTTGTGAGACAAGGAAGGTCCAGCTGTCGAGAATGATTTTGATTCACTGGAATATACTGACATGCGAAGTCTGAAGAGACGTAAGTTTTAAAAAATCACCGGTGTGTAGGTGTAGACTGCTACAACATGTTTTGTGCACGGCAGTAATATCTGCCTATTACAGAGATGTCAGTTAATATAATATTTCTTAATGTGTAGAAATTAATGATGATGTTTTAAAAGAGTCCAGATTACTGGTGAAAGTTTTGTAATATCATGACAAGCTTTCAGGAAAGAAATTAGTGAAAAGTGTCGGAGTGGTTTGGCACTTGCTCATTTGACATCATGATGCTGAAATCGCAGTAGGCTGAAAATGTGGGGTATGCTGAAGTTATATAGAGAGATAGATGTAACCAGCAGACAGTAATGAAAGACTTGGCTGTGTTCCAGCATTATACATTGTGATGCTTTTTTACATGACATTCAAAGTGGGTTTGTACTCTAGGCATATTGTGCAATATCTCTAAGACTTACCTAATTCAGCAATCAATTTGAGACTAACAAAACTGATTTTTAATAGCATTGGTTTGTGTTAGAAATTTTTTTCAGTAACTGTTAAATAAGAAGACACTTACCCTTCACAGCTTCACAGGTCTAGGGTCAAATTTTGCATATTAATCATGGTTGAGTGGTTAAAAACTTCATGAGAGTCATATTGTATGGAGTTTTTATTTGTGCTTTCTCTGCCTCTCCCCTCAAGTATGTTGTGTGAAGGTAGCAGCATATGCATGGTAATATTATGATAATGTGTTGATGCCTTCTGTAAAGGTTGTTTGTAAATAAAAAAACACACTTTTTCACTGTTTTGGTACATACGTAATAGATATCTGTATGTCACATATCATAATATGCAGCTCTTGAACAGTTTGAGCTGATGATATAATCTCTTTCCTCTTTGCACTGGTTGCTTTTCTCTTCCATACACAAGGCTTTCTTGAATGATGGACGAAGGCTTTATCATGAAGTCAAATTCACCTGTCGTTTTGTGTGTTGCTTTTTTTCTTAATATTTTTAAGTAGTTGAGAGATTCAGAGACACCTCATCAATAGAATAGGTCATGCGGTGACGTTTTAAAGAAATGTGTCCACCATTTAAATAGCAGATTCATAGTAATTGTCATTAGTATCTAAGATTTAAGCATTGCAACACAGAATAAAAAAAAAAGGATAAAACTTCAGTTCAGAAGAGTAATATTCTTATTCCTTCAATTTTCATACTTGGACATAATATGGAACAGCGAACAAATATTCAGATACAATAAACATTAGAAAAAATATGAGAGCGTCTCTACTCACTTTCCTTGCTATATGTTGTAATGCCAACATTTTCCAGTAAGTAACGTTATTCTGTTTGTAAATTCAATGCATTATTTTTGTCTCTTTTCTGCTTGGTTTCTTTCTGCTATGCTGCAGCTTGTTTTGGTGAAAAAGGATGTGGGTTGAAAATTCCATCTCATGGCTGCTGTTTGAAGGAGGTTTCTTTAAGGTTCTTTCATTTTAGTACTTTGTTATTGTTTCAGCATTAAGTTCTTGTCATCCCAAACATTGGAACTGAGGAGTGTTTTTCCAAAACTCAGTATGTGGTCTCTGAATGTTTTTAAAGTAAAGGAAAATATTATTAAGGTAATTGCTCTTCACTTATATATTTTTATTTATTGTTAAATGCCATAAAATTTTAAGGAGTGGAGATTTTGTGCTCTACTTGGTTTTGAATGAATTAACACAGAAGTGCATCTTTGAAATAACCACCAAGTAAGTCTTCAGCAAAAGTTCATTTACAGTTTTGGAAAAATATTCTTCAGTTGAGCAGGCTACATGCATACTAGCATTGGTCCTCTATCGTGATCAGATCTACAGTAGTGTTCTGGATAGCCTCAATCAGGTATGACAGAATCTGTTTTGAGAAATTGTGATATTAAACTATTAGCTTACAAACCAGTCTTGAAAACAGTTCATTCATTCAAATACCGGTAGGTTTGGGAAGTTCATGTAGTGTGTACTTCAACAGAGGTAGATGATCAGTATTTGCAATTGTAGCAGGCTGGAAGTAAAGACTACCATCTTATGGAAAAATGATCATATATGCCTAATGAGTTGAATTCACCTTTATTAAGCTTAATGTTCTGTGTCTTTCCATCCAGTTTACTCTATCATGGTATTTATAATTTCTGAAACAGTCACCATTTGCACCATTGATTAATTAGTTACTAAAGTGGAGCACAGCACAAGTGTTTTTCAAATCTACTGTAAAATTGTGAATCTAGCAAGCATCATCGGTCATAGATGGGTTCAGAGGTAGACAGTTTACAAACTGGGCTATTTTTATGCTTGCTACATTCCAATACGTCCATCAAATATCAGAGTAACTCACTAAGTCACTGGTTAAAAAAAACAGTACCGAAGCTTGAGATTGGCATTATGTTCTTGTGTTGTCTAATAAGTTTTTTTCCTGTCTAGTGCAACTCACTTAAGTAAAAAAGGGAAACTGCCTATGTCATTGATGATATGATCATTTTTCCACTGGGTGGCAGAGCTGTTTTCTGTGATCACACAGCATAGACATCCTTTACTTGAAATAATTGGTAGCCATTTATTCAGAATGTGCTCAGCTCAGCATTTAACCAAGTTTGATCTCAGTGTGTCATGTGACATGTTTCGTATTCCAATGGTAAAGCGAGTCCCACTACACCTTAGGTCTCAACAGTTGATACACAGGTGGATTTTGCAAGATCATTGTAAGCGGTGATTACATTAGTGAAAGCATTAGATATATGCCATTGCACTTTCATTTGGTAAAGAGAGTATCAGTTTAATGGCATTTATGCTGTCCCGCAATCTTTAAGAAATAAGATTGACCCAAAGATATTATTCTGCAGCCTATCTGTATACAGGATGAACATCTGTAAATGCAGTGAAGGTGCTAACACTGTAACAGTGCATTAGCAATGGTCAGACATACAATCTGACAAAGATTACATAGTTACAATCTCTGAATGTCTGAACAGCAAGGAAGGCTTTTTTTCTTTAGTGATCTCTTCTGCTGATCTGGGAAGCTATGATAGATGTTGTAAGTTTCATCACTGGAATTTAAAAAAGAAGTCAGGGTCATGCAATCTGAAGACTGACTTTCATTAATGAGCGCTTTTGATGTTGCAAATAAACTGATGAACCTGAAGCAGCTTCATGCTATTTTTTTTTGTGAATTTGATTTATTTATATATATTATGATTCTTAGTTGTTTACAGTTATTTAGATATTTATTTCTATTCAGACTTAAAATGTGTTATAACTTTGTGTGTAAGTTTTGTATGTGTACATAATTTTTTTTTTTAGCTATGTGACTATTGTTAATCTAAATGCAATTTATTTTGTCCCATGAATCTGAATCTTAAGGAAAAAATAAAGACCTTGTTACCAAGCATTGGTATGTGCTATTTTATAATTCAGTTGAAGTGACAGTTATGCAGATATTCCGTGACATATCACAAAGAAAGTGTATGAATGAAAACATACATTATATATATGGTTCATCTCTCAGTTGTGGAGTTTGTGCAGCAGTCAAATCACAAACCAGTGGGTATGAATGATGATGATGATGATGAAATAGCTCACTCAGCTAAGAGCAGAACACTCTTCACTGACAGCCCATTACAATTAGGACCAACACAATGATAGCCTCATTTGCATTGTTGTTGTGTATTGTGTGAAGCTAAAAGTTTGGGATTGTAAAGGTAGCCAGCATCGCAGGTCTGTCCAGATAAGAATAAGAAGTAACTGACCCATGTGGTGGGTACAATGACAGTAACTTGATTCATGCAGAGGCTGATTTTGTTGTGGTGCTTATTGACTTGTGCACAGCCTACTGTCATTTGGAAAATGAAGCTATGTTCCATCCTTTTTCATCTGATGTAGAGGATCTGTAGGTGCTGACTTTGTGCAGTGCTAGCATGCCCAGTTTGTCCTGGACTGTCTTCAGTCAGGGACGCATACAAGTGACCATACTCTTCTAAACCAATACAATGAACCTCAGATCTAACGAGGTCGACAGAACCGACCTCCATTGAAGCTGAGGTCTCGTTGGTCTCTGCAAGTCATGATTGTGAAAACTGGTCTATCTCTAGTGAGAACCTTTGAGCTAAAAGGGTACTTGACTTTGCACTAGGCCTGTGCCAAACCCGGTCCAAGAAGTAATCTCGGGTAATACTAATCGCCATATTCAAAACCCGGGTACCCGATTACTCACGATTACTGCCTAGCTGGCGAGATACATTTACAATTAATGGCTTCTTCTATCACTATGAGTAAAGCTCGTTACCCGCCCACCCCAGGCATCGTACCTGCCCAGGTCCCTATCGTTACCCGCCCGGGCTTCGTCTGGGTTTCGGGTTTGAGGTCAGTGACAGTGTGCTTGCGACGTGATGTTGTTTATTGTCGAAACAGACCAACCCTTCCCCTCCCGTTCCCAAGCATCATCCCCTTAGTTGCTCTAATGCGGTGACGAGGACTAGCTTTTTTTTCTTTGTTCTTTCTCAATTATACCTTTTTTATTGTTGTTCTTGTTTTCTTTTCAATGTTTCATCAACTTAGCTATAATAGTAGGTTAACCTTTAGATTTCAGAGTACACAGAGAAATTGTAAAGAAAATGTTATTATGTGAAGGCAAGACAATAAAAACCAAAGGAAATAATATAAACTACATGTAGTAATATAAATAGTAAAGACCATAACCATTCGCAAACTTCAGATTGTTTACGGTAAAGATACAGAGATCATCAAACGGCGGCAATAAATTCTGAGAACAGAGGACGAGAGGGAGAAGGGGACTTGAGGGAGGAACTGCTGGTTGCTAGCTGCTTTTACCTGTGGGTTAATTACTAATTAGATGACACATTATTCTGTTGTTTCAAGCCTGATAAGGCATGCTTACTTTACCAGTGTCTTTTCTCATGAACACACGATTACTAAGCCCGGCTTCATCCAGTGTCTCCTGGTGAGTAAACAATTACACAACCAGGGTTATCTATGTCTCCTCTGGTAGTTACACGATTACTAAACCCGGGTTTTTCAAAAGTAATCTCGGGTCCCAGCTGCTAATAGGTATTTCGGGACCCGGGTACCCGATTACTTTTTGCCCGGGCCTACTTTGCACTTCAAAAATATTGCTTGTTGCTTCCCTTGACAACATCATGAGCTGATACATGTAGCGATTTATTTTTTAAAAAACATTTTTGTAGGGGGGGGGGGGCATATTATTCCATCGTTCCATTGTCCATTCCCTTTCCTTTCCTCCTTGCATTGCAAAGACTTCAATCACTCTTCCGCTCACTTCTGCTGATCACCCGTATGGTCCTATCTCTTTCCACCATCCCCTCTTTCCCTACTCCGCTCCTTCACACATGCAACTATTACCAGTAACCTGTCATGTTGACTCTGTCTTGTAGACTGTTGTTAGCATTTGTTATGTATACCTTCGGGAGTTGCTCGCTGCTGACAGTTTTATTGCAGATGAAAGGATGTGCAACGGCCTAACTTCAGCCGAGGTTGCATTCATTGGATCAGAGGTATAATTACTATTACAAATAAGGAAAAAAACCGGGGATTTTCATTTCCCTCGTTGAATGTGAGGTCTCGTTGGATCCGAGCTTGTTGTATTTGAGGTTCACTTGTATTAGCTAATGACTTTGTGATTAAGAAAAGAGGGCATGGTTAAGTGCTGTTAGTTGAGCTTGTTTATTGATTCATAAAATATATTTTTAACTGAAAGTTAAGAGGTGACATTAGACCTTTCCTTTGGGTTACATGCTTTTAGCTCCATGGCCATCTATACTCTGCAGTCGCTGAATAGCTATATACTCTTTAGTACTGACTGATACACTCAGACATCTTAGTATAAAATTCACTGAACACCCCAAAATGTTTCATATTAAGCATATTTTATAACATCCAAATGATCCATTTAAACTAGCTGTTACTTTAGGACTTAGAAAGTGTTTTGGAAAAGCACTAGCTTTGTATTAATAAGAAAACACTTTTGGAGTTAATGTATTAGTATTAGTGTGTATTTCTCAAACATTATTATATGTGTAATTACAGTGGAACACTGATATAAAGAACAGGTCTGGGCAAAAATATTTGTTCTTTATATCAGTAGTTCTTTATATCCATCCACCACCCAGATTTCACCAAAACACAACACACAATACAAAACAATGAAGATCCGCAGGTTCAAACTGAAAA